>ML428144.1:0-40960 GCA_005239525.1 Nicotiana knightiana
TCGCGGTAATGTAGTACCTTATATGGCATTAGTCCATAAGTATCGGGTATTATAGCTCGGACCGTATTTTATCCCAAAAATTCAAACCTTGACGAAATCCATTTGCTCGATTTTCATACCATCTAACCTTTACGAATTTATTTATCACTTGTTTGAAATAATATAATACTTATAACCTCAAAAATAATCTCATTCCCTAGCTTATACCAATTTACTCATGGTATACTTTCATGTACGAAAACATGGGGTGTAGCACCATTCCCCCCTTTGGAACATTCGTCCTCGAATGTTGACTAGTGCACTTATCATTTTCATAACTTATCCACTTTGTCACGCCCCAACATGGGGAGGCGTGGTTGGCACACGGTGCCGTACTAGCTCGAGCAAACCACTCTGTAACTCATTTGTTTTTCTTCTGTAACTATCATGGGCCAACATGGCCATAACTCATAATGTATAACTATGCGTAGGCAAACATTGTATCAATGAACAATTTTTCTTAAAACATGAATACATAGGGCTGTCAAGGCCTCTGCTATACTGTACAAAACTGATACGACCCCAAATCCTAAGGCGGCCTTAATGGATCCTATCATGATACTAGGCTAGCCAATTTAACGCGAAAAACATAAGGACTTTCCCTAAAATTCTAAAATTTGTCGATTTTCCATAAAATTATTCCGGTTTAACAGTTTAAAGCAACAAAACGAATAAAATAGTTTATACACTACACTAAAATCTTGGATCCAGCTGTCATCAGCATCTACGAAAAATACAACGTACTACAATTTTTTACTACAACTAGTTCTAGGAAATGATACCGAATAACAGGATAAGAAGGGAAAGAGAGCATCATGCGGACGCCAAACAGCTACCTCAAAATCCCGAACAAAGCTCCCAAAGAATGCGAAAACAGCTAGCGCTCAGACCCAACACCTGAATCTGCACACACGGTGGAAGGAGTAATGTGAGTACGCCAACTAAGTAGTAATGAAAGTAAATAATTCCTAGGGCAACGAAACACGTAAAAGTAGTCATAAATACACATAAAATGAACTCCTTGTTTCAGAAAACACAGATACGATATGTTATAACATTTAAAATTTAATATTAGTAAAATATCATTTGAAAATATGCCTTTTTCAAATTCCATAGAAATCAAAACGATTCAGTATATAAAATCAACGGAGTTCACAATAGTCTTCTATATGGAAACATGTATCATAAATTGCCCTCGGGCATATCATCACTCAGCATCAGTCACTCATCAAGTCTCACATCCACTCAGTACAATCTCCTTGGGCTACCTCACAATCACTCATGCCTCACAAATCCCTCGTCACTAGGCACACGACACTCGCACTCAGTAGCTACCTGCGCTCACTGGGGGTGTACAGACTCCAGAGGGGCTCTTACATCCCAAGCGCTAATATCATGCCATCTCGTGTCATAATAACTCAGGCTCTTAGCCTCTCACATATCATAAACAGTGCAACAAGCTGCGGCGTGCATCTCGATCCCATAATATCCTCTGAACATAGGCATTCAGCCTCAATCAATCATAAATCTCTCAACGCCACTCGGACTTTCAAATAAATGGGGTACTCGCCCCAAAATATCATTCTATATCACAAAGGTAGTTTAAATTAGACTGAGTTTCGATATCAGTTAAACAGGAAATGACTGAGTGTAAATCATAAGTCTACGTAGTGAGGAATAACTGTAAACAGCCCCTAGGGGGTATAAACAAGTCGGCACAAGGCTCAAAACGTGGCGTACAACCCAAAATATAAAAATAGTCTGAAAACATGAATATCGTATGGAGTAGAATAAAATACGCAACTTAGTAGTTTCCATGGGACGGACCAAGTCAGAATCCCCCAACAGTGCGCGCCATACACTCGTCATCTAGTATGTGCGCCACTCCAAACAGTAATAAAAATGTGAAGTCCGGTGTTTCATACCCTCAAGACACGATTTGCAGTCATTACTTACCTCAAACCGGCTCAAATGCTAAATGCGATGCTCTTGCCTATCGAATCGACTCCTGATTGCTTCGAATCTAACCAAAACAAGATTAATATCATCAATAAATGATAGAGAGACGAAACCCATTCAAAAATTATCAAAATTAAACACAAACCCCAAAAATGGCCAAACCCGATCCCTCGGCCCACGTCTCGGAGTTTGATTTCCTTCTTCAAAACTCCATCTCAAGCTCAAATCAACATGAAAACTTTGATGAAATAACCAAATTTTGCAAAGGTCGGTATTGATACTCTCTGTCCAGTGAAACTGCACCTGAGGTCTTTTAGCCGCACCTGTGGACCCGCACCTGCGGTCCAAGGCGCGCTTCTAGAGAAATTCCTCTAAAAATCCAACATCGCACCTTCGGTCCATAAGCCCGCACCTGCAATCCGCACCTGTGATCCAAGGTTCCGCATCTGCGAAAATAGCTTAGCCCCTCAAACTCCGTATCTGCGGCTCCAGACGACACCCGCGACCTCGTACCTGTGGCTCCTCCTTCCGCAGGTGTGGGAAGCCAGAAAGCATTACACCAACAAATCCACATTACCCAAAATCATGTCGATAACCATCCGATCTCAACTCGAGGCCCTAGAGACCTCAACCAAAAGTACCAACAAGTCATAAATGATCACCCGAACCTAGTAAAACCCTCAGAAGGCCCAAGATGACATCGAAACACCAAACCAACCCATGATTCAAGCCTAATGATTTTTTAAACTTCCAAAAATCACCAATGATGCCGAAACTACCCACTACTTGTCCGAATGCCTGAAAATTTGCACACACATCCAAAATGACACTACGAACCTGTTCAAACTTCCTGAATTCCATTTCGACCCCGATAGCTAAATTTTCCATTGCCGACCGAAAATTGCTAAAAACTAAATTTCGCCAATTCAAGCTTAATTCTACTCCGTACCTCCAAATGACATTCCGAACACACTCCTAAGTCCCAAATAACCTAATGAAGTTATCCGAGCCACAAAACCCTCATTCCGAGATCGTTTACCTAATAGTAAACTTCCTAGTTGACTTTTCTAACCATAAGGCCAACGTAGGAGACTAAGTGTCTCATTTCTCACCATGATAACTCCGAACCCGAACGAACCGACTGAACAGGACATAATTAGGCTAAGTAACACACGATAAAGCAGAAACATGGGAAATATGGCTAAATCTTACGGAACGACCGGCCGGGTCGTTATATTTTCCCCCTCTTAAACAAACGTTTGTCCTCGAACGGGTCTAGAAACATACCTGGAGTCTCAAATAAGTGAGGATATCTACTCCGCATCTCCCTCTCGGTCTCCCAAATGTATTTCTTCACCGGCGACCTTCTCCACTACACTTTCACTGAAACTATACCCTTAGACCTTAACCTTCTGACCTGACGACCCGAAATAGCAACCTGTTGTACCTCATATAACATATAACCCTCAAGCTGAATCGTGCTAAACTCAAAAACATGAGACAGGTCACCAACATACTTCCGCAGCATGGAAACATGAAACACCGGATGAACATTGGATAAGCTGGGTAGCAATGCAAGTCTATAAGCCACCTCTCCAACTCTCTGAAGCCCCGGAGGTCTCACCAACATGCCTAATGAATCGGGGACTCAACTTTCCCCTTTTCTCGAACCGCATAACACCCTTCATGGGTGACACCTTTAATAGCACCTTCTCCCCAACCATGAAAGACACATCCCAGACCTTCCGGTTCGTATAACTCTTCTGTCTATACTGGACCGTGCGAAGCCGCTCCCGAACCAACTTCACCTTATCCAACTCATCCTATAGCAAGTTTGTGCCCAATAGCCTAGCCTCAGCCGGTTCAAACCAACCAACCGGAGATGTATACTTCCTATAATATAAAGCCTCATACGGAACTATCTGGATACTCAACTGATAACTGTTATTATATGCAAACTCAGTGAGTGGCAGAAACTGGTCCCATGAACCCCTTAAATCAATGACACACGCACGCAACATGTCCTCCAGAATCTGAATAGTGTTCTCTGACTGTCCGTCCGTTTGAGGATGAAATGTTGTGCTCAACTCAACCTGAGTACCCAGCTCTCTCTACATGGTCCTCCAAAACTGATATGTGAACTGAGTACCTCTGTCAAAAATGATAGAAATTAGGACACCATGCAACTGGACAATCTCCCTAATATAAATCTAAGCTAACCGCTCCGAAGAATAAGTATAACCAACAGGAATGAAGTGCGAGGACTTGGTTAGCCGATCAACAATAACCCATATAACATCGAACTTCCTCGTAGTCCGTGGGAGCCCAACTATAAAGTCCATGGTGATCCGCTCCCACTTCCACTCTGAAATATCCAACCTCTGATGCAACCCACCTGGCCTCTGGTGATCATACTTGACCTTCTGGCAGTTGAGACATCGATCTACAAACTCAACAATATCCTTCTTCATCCACCTCCACCAGTAATGCAGTCTCATATCCTGATACATCTTCACGGCACCTGGATGGATGGAATATTGCAAGCTAACGGCCTCTACTAGAATCAACTCTTGAAGCCCATCCACATTAGGCACGCATATCCGACCCTACATTTGCATAACCCCATCATCGCCAATAACAACATCCCAGGCACCACCTTGCCGAAACCTATCTTAAAGAACGAGCAGGTGTGGGTCATCCTACTGGCGCTCTCTGATCCGGTCATAAACATAAGACGTAGAGGCTACACAAGGCAATACCCGGTGGGGCTCTAATAGATCCAATCTCACCAACTGACCCGCTAAGGCTTGAACATCAAGTGCTAAAGGTTTCTCTACTGCTAGAAGATATGCTAGAATCCCTAAACTCTCTACTTCGCGACTCAAGGAATCGGCCACGACATTGGCCTTCCCCGGATGGTATAGGATACTGATATCATCGTCCTTGAGAAGCTCCAACCATTTCCTCTGATGCAAATTTAGATCCTTCTGCTTAAACAGATACTGCAGACTATGGTGATCAGTAAAAACCACATGATGCACTCCATACATATAATGACGCCAAATCTTCAAGGCATGAATAATTGCTGCTAGCTCGAGATCATGCACTAGGTAATTCTTCTCATGAACGTTCAACTGGCGCGAGGCGTAGGTAATCACCCTACCCTCCTGCATCAAAAAACAACTGATGACTATCTTTGAGGCATCACAATATACTATATAACAACCTAAAGCTGATGGCAATACTAACACTGGTGCTGAGGTCAATACAACCTTGAGCTTCTGAAAGCTCTCCTCACACTCGTCCGACCACCTGAACGGAGCACCCTTCTAGGTCAATTTGGTCAAGGGCGAAGCAATAGAAGCAAATCCCTCCACAAAGTGAATATAATACCCCGCCAAACCAAGGAAGCTCATGACCTCTGTAGCTGAGAACGGTCTGGGACAACTTTGCACCGCCTCTATATTCTTTGGATCAACCTGAATACTACTGGACACCACGTGCCCAAAGAAAGCTACTGATCTAAGCCAAAACTCACACTTGCGGAACTTTGCATAAATATTCTCCTCCCTCAATCACTGTAAAACCACTCTCAAATGATGAGGATGCTCCTCCTGGCTGTGAGAATACACCAGGATGTCATCATTGAACACAATAACAAAGGAATATAGATATGGCTGAAAAACATTGTTAATCAAATGCATGAATGCTGCTGGGGCATTGGCCAGCCCAAAAGGCATCACAATAAACTCATAGTGACCATAACGAGTCCTGAAAGCTGTCTTGGGAATATGCGAATCCCAAATCTTCAGCTGATTATACCCGGATCTCAAGTAAATCTTATACAACACCCTGGCTCCCTGAAGCTGTTCAAACAAATCATCAATACCAGCGAAATGATACTTATTCTTGACTGTAACCTTGTTCAACTGCCTGTATTCAATACACATTCTCATGGAAACATCATTCTTCTTCACAAACGACATTGGTGCACCCCAAGATGACACACTAGGCCGAATGAACCCCTTATCTAGGAGTTCCTGAAGCTGCTCTTTCAATTCCTTTAACTACGTTGGTGCCATACAATAAGGTGGAATAGAATTAGGATGAGTGCCTGGCACCAGATAAATACCGAAATCAATATCCCTGTCAGGTGGCATGCCTGGCAGGTCTACTGGAAACACGTCCAGAGAGTCACGGACCACAGGAACAAAATCAATAGTTAGAATCTCAACACTGACGTCCCTCACAAAATACAAGTAGGATAAACACCCCTTATCTACCATACGATGGGCCTTCGGGTAGGAAATCACCCTACTAGGCACATACTCAATAGAACCTCTCCACTCAACCCTCGAAAATCCTGGCATAGCTAAGGTCACGGTCTTAGCGTGACAATCAAGAACGGCATGACACGGAGATAGCCAATGCATGCCCAATATAACATCAAAATCTACCATGCTAAGCAACAACAGGTCCATTCGGGTCTCCAGATCCCCAATAGATATCACACATGACCGATGCACATGGTCCACAACAATACTATCGCCCATCGGATTAGACACATGAATCGATGTAACTAGAGAGTCACGGGGCATATCTAAAAAATTGGCAAAATATGATGAAACATGGGAATACGTGGAACCAGGATCAAATAAGACCAAAGCATTTTGGATGGAAGTGCATAAATACGAGCCTAACCTCCCCCTGTAGGGCGGCCCCTAACTGTCTGACCCCCGCCCCTAGTTGTCTGGGCGGGTGGTGAAGTAATTAGGGGTGAAGTCGAGGGATGACCCCTCTGCTGAGAAGACCCACCAAGGCAACGAGGGCATTGCCTCCATACATGTCCAAACTCTCCACACTCGAAACGACTCCCTAGATATGGATACGGGGACTGAGAGCAACCCCTGGCAGCAGAATAGCCACTAGAAGAACAATGCATAGAGGAACCCAGAACAGATGGTGATCGAGAAGCACTCTGGAAAAGAAGGGCAATGAATGAAGAATGGCTCGAATGAGAACTGCAGGGACTATGCCCCTAAGATGCACCACCATAGGCTGGGCGGACTGGCTGAGGAGGCCTGAATTAACGACCTCTATCATGCTGAAACTGTCCTCTCGAAAGAGCATTGCTGAAACTACCAGATCCACGAGGCCTCTTGGCCACCCTCTCCTACCGCTCCTAGCAGCGAACTCACTCAATATCTCGAGGAATGTCAACAACCTGCTCGAAAGTAGCACCTAAAATTCTCTCTCTATTCATCAGAATACGGAGCTGATAAGCAAGGCCATCTACGAACCTCCTAATCCTTTATCTCTCAGTAAGAACCAACTCTGTGGAATGAAGGGCTAGATCTGAAAACCTCAGCTCATACTGCATCACTGTCAACTCACCCTGTCTCAGCTGCTCAAATGGCCTACGCGGCTCCTCTCTGTGAGACTAGGGAACATACTTCTCTAAGAAGAGAGTGGAGAACTGCTGCCAAGTAAGGGGTGCTACACCAATAGGCCTACGCCTCTTATAAGACTCCCACCAAGTAAAAGCAGCCCCTGAGAACTGGAAGGTAGTAAACGAGACACCACTGGTCTCCAATATCCCTGCAGTACGAAGCACCCTCTAACACTTGTCCAAGAAACCTGGGCATCTTCGCCCTCAGCATCACTGAATGGCGGAGGCTGAAGTCTACCAAATATCCCCAACATGTGCTGCTCATCATATGGAACTGCCTCCGGGGTGTGAAGCCCCTGAATAACCTGCTTAGATCTACGGGCAACTAGAGTCTGAGTGCCTCCACCGGCCTAAGAAGTAGCAACAGTAGAAGAAACAACAACTTCTTGTGCAAGACTGGTGAACATAGTCAAAATCTAAGTCAGAGTCTCTTGAAGTCCTGGAATCACAATAGGAACTACTGGTGCTTGTGCGGGTCCCTCGTGAACATCTACGATGAGGACCTGATCCTGAACAGTAGGTGGATCCACGGGTATTGCCCGGGCTGCTGCGCGGGCTGCACATCTCCCTCTGCCATGGCCTCGATCGCAGCCTCAACCTCTCGTTGGTCTAGCTGGTATTTTGTCACCCTGATCAGTAGGACGAGTCCTCACCATGTGTAAGTGAAGGAAAACAATAGAAGTTTAGTTTTAGCAATCAATAGACTCGCACGAAATATTCAAGAATGTGATATTTTTCCTAAGGGTTCTCTAGCCTCTCGAAGATAAGTATAGACGTCTACGTACTGATCCGCAAGACTCTATTAAACCTGCTCATGACCAGTGAGTCCTATGTAACCTAAGGCTCTGACACCAACTTGACACGACCCCAAATCATAACCCAGCCGTGATGGCGCCTATCATAATACTAGACTAGCCAATCTACTGCGAAATAACATAAGGACTTCCCTTAAATTCAAAACTGTTCGATATTTCATAAAATTCTTCTGGTTTAACAATTTAAAGTACCAAGATAATTAAAATAGTTTATACACTGCCCCAAAATACTGGAGTCAACCGTCATGATCATCTACAGACAATACAATGTACTACTATTTCTTTACTACAACCAGTTCTAGGGATGATATCGACTAACAGAATAAGAAGGGAAAGAGAGCATGCTGCGGATGCCAAACAGCTACCTCAAAATCCCAAACAAAGCTCCACGAGAATGTGAAAATAGCTAGCGCTCATACCCAGCACCTGAATCTACGCACAAGGTGCAGGGAGTAATGTGAGTACGTCAACTCACTAGTAATGAACGTAAATAATGCCTAAGGCAACAAAACATGTAAAAGCAGTCATAAATACAAAGAAAATGAACTACTTAATTCAGAAAACACAGATACGATGCCTTATAACATTTAAAAGTCAATCTCAGTAAAATATCATTTGAAAATGTGCCTTTTCACAAATTCCATTGAAATCAAAACGGATCAGTATATAAAATTGATGGAGTTCACAATAGTCTTCCAGATGGAAACATGTATTATAAATTGCCCTCGGGCGTATCATCACACAGCATGAGTCACTCAGCATGTCTCACAGCCATTCAACATTAGCCCCTCGGGCTACCTCACAATCACTCGTGCCTCCCAAACAACTCGTCACTCGGCACTAGCACTCAGTAGGTTCCTGTGCTCACTAAGGGTATACAGACTCTGGAGGGGATCCTACAGCCCAATCGCTAATATCAATCCATCTCGTGGCATAATCACTGTGGCTCTCGGCTTCTCACATATCATAAACAATGCACCATGTTGCGGCGTGCACCGTGATCCCATAATATCCTCTCAACATAGGCACACAGCCTCACTCAGTTATAATTCTTTCAAAGCCACTCGGGCTATCAAATAAACGGGGTACTCGCCCCAAAATATCATTTTATATCACAAGTAGTGTAAATGAGACTGAGTTTCGAAATCAGTTAAACAAGAAATGACTAAGTGTAAATCATAAGTCAACATAGTGAGGAATAGTAGTAAGCAGCCCGAAAGGGGTCTAAACAAATCGGCACAAGGCCCGGTGTACATCCCCAAATATAATAATAGTCTTAAAATATGAATATCATATGATGTTGAATCAAATACGAACTTAGTAGTTTCCACGGGATGGACCAAGTCACAATCCCCCAACCGTGCGCGCCATACACTCGTCATCTAGTATGTGCGCCACTCCAAACAGTAGTAAAAATGTGAAGTCCGGGGTTTCATACCCTCAAGACAAGATTTACAGTCATTACTTACCTCAAACCGGCCCAAATACAAATCCGCGATGTTCTTGCCTCTCGAATCGGCTCCCGATTACTCCGAATCTAACCAAAACCAGATTAATATCATCAATAAATGCTAGGGAGACGAAACCCATTCAAAAATTATCAAAATTAATCACAAATCCCAAAAAGGG
The DNA here is from genome assembly GCA_005239525.1 of Nicotiana knightiana. Classification (NCBI taxonomy): domain Eukaryota; kingdom Viridiplantae; phylum Streptophyta; class Magnoliopsida; order Solanales; family Solanaceae; genus Nicotiana; species Nicotiana knightiana. Next base: position 9,892 of record ML428144.1, read on the forward strand.
CCAAACTTGACCCCCGAGCCCACATATCGAAGTTTGATAAAAATCACAAAATTAGAATCCTTATCCTTCTATGAGTCTACCCATATAAAATATATCCAAATCCAACCACAATTTAATGAATCCAAATTCCCCCAAGCCCTAAACTTCCAAGTTAGTCGCTCATTTTCCATAGTTTTACCCCTAATCAATCAAAAAACACCCTAGAAATGAGTTTTAGGTCAGAAAATCTTACCTCCATGAAGGTCTTTTGCTTCCCCTCTTCAAAACTCTCTCTCAAGCTCAAATCCGCATGAAAACTTTGATGAAATAACCAAATTTCACGATGGTTGGTATTTATACTCTATCTCCAGTGAAACCGCACATGTGGTCTTTTAACCGCACTTGCGGACCCGCAGCTTCGGTCCCAGGTGCGCTTCTGCGGAAATTGCTCTAAAATTCAAACATCGCACCTGCGACCCAGGGTTCCGTGTATGCGAAAATAGCTTAGCCCCACAAAATCTACATCTGCGGCTCCCAGACCGCATCAGCGATCTCGCACCTGCTGCTCCCCCTTCAGCAGGTGCGGAAAACCAGAAAGCTTTACACCAGCAATTCCACATTACCAAAAATCATGCCGATAACTATTGGAACACATCTCGAGGCCTTCAGGACCTCAACCAAAGTACCAACAAGTCATAAATGATCATCCAAACCTAGTCGCACCCTCGGAACGCCCAAGTTAACATCGAAACACCAAACCAACCCATGATTCAAGCATAAGGATTTTTCAAACTTCCAAAAATTACCAACGATGCCGATACTACTCAAGACTCGTCCGAATGACCAGAAAATTAGCAAATACATCCAAAATGACGCTACGAACTTGTTCCATCTTCTGAAATTCAGTTCCGACCCCGATAGCTAATTTTTGCATTGCCGACAGGAAATTGCCAAAACCTAAATTTTGCCAATACAAGCCTAATTCTACTTCGGACCTCCAAATGACATTCCAACCACACTCCTAAGTACCAAATCACCTAATGAAGCTATCTGAGCCACAAAACCCCCATTCCGAGATCGTTTACCTAGTAGTCAACTTCCGGTTGACTTTTCTAACCATAAGGCCAACTTAAGAGACTAAGTGTCTCATTTCTCACCACGACCACTCCGAACCCAAAATAACCAAATCAAAACAACATAATTAGGCTAAGCAACACATGATAAAGCACAAACAGGGGAAACATGGCTAAATCTTACGGAACATCCGGCCGGGTCGTGTCACGACCCCAAATCCTAAATCGGCTGTGATGGCGCCTATCGTGGAACTAGGCTAGCCAACAACCACAAAATTACATTCTTTCTAAAGTCCCATCCTTTTCAACATCTCATAAACTATATAAAATTACTGAATTAATTATGCAAAATAAACAGCTAAATAGTCTAAACCATCCCAAAATCCAGAGTTAACTGTTCATGAGCATCTAAGAAATATACCAACAAGTGTACCATTATATTAAAAAATCTCCGAACTAATAGATAGATACAACAAAATAAGGGAAAAACAGAGATGCTGCGTACGCTGAACAATTACCTCTATATCCCGAACGCCGGCTCCGCACGGAATAGATGGCTAACGCTCGGTATCTGCACCTGAATCTTCACACAGGGGTGCAGGGAGTAATGTGAGTATGCCAACTATGTAGTAATGAGAATAAATCAAGTCTAAGCGGCACAAAACACATAAAAATCAATATCATCAATTCACAATAAGCACAACCTTTTCTTTTCAATAGTATATACATAGATATATGAAATCATCATGCCTTAAAACCAACTTCAGAAAAATCATTTGAAAAATGTGTTTTCCCACAAATTAAGAAATAAAAATAATCGAAGGATTTAAGGTAAAATAAAATAAATCATAAGTAGCCCCTCGTGCAAACACATGAAGCATAAATTACCCCTCGGGCAGAACATCACTCACCACGTCACAACCACTCGGTATCAGCCCTCGTGCAACCTCACTGTCACTCATACCTCCCAATCACTCGTCGCTCGGCACTCAGCACTCGCACTCAGTATGTATCTGCGCTCACTGGGCTATGTACAGACTCCTGAGGGGCTCCTTCAGCCGAAGCTCTACTATCAAGCCACCTTGTGGCATATTATATCCTCACAATCAGGCCCTCAGCCTCACTCAATAAGAACCTCTCAAAAGCCCCTCGGGCGTATCACTAAAACGGGGTACTCGACCCAAAACATCATGTATATATCTCAAAATAGTTTTAATAAGGCTGAGTTACGAAAACAGTTAAGCACAATATGACTGAGTGTAAATCATGAATCAATAGTGAGGAAATAGCGGTAAAAATCCCCCAATGGGTCTAATCAAGTGGGCATGAGGCCCCAAACATGGCTTATAGCCCAAATGTAGCAATAGTATTTAGAACACTATTTAACGTATGATTTAGAGTAAAATACGCAACTCAATAGTTTCTGTGGAGAGGACCAAGTGCAGTCCAAAAAGAAGTGCGCGCCACATACTCGTCATCCGACATGTGCGCCATTCTAAAAATAGTGAGAAATATGAAGTCCGGGGTTTCATACCCTCAGGACAAGATTTATAACCACTACTTACCTCTACCGGGCCACAATACTAATCCGCGATTCTCTTGCCCCTCAAATTGACTCCCGATTGCTCTGAATTTAACCAAAACCAGATTAACATCATCAATATACGCTAAAGGAACAAAACCCAATGGAAAATTATAAATTTAGACACAATTCCCGAAATTTGGCAAAACCCGAGCCCTGGGCCCACGTCTCGGAATTCGATAAAATTTACATCACTAGAATCCTCATCCTCCCACGATTCTACACATACCAAGAACACCACAATCGGACCACAATTGCCCGCTCAAATCACCAGAAGAATTTTCCAAACTTCCTCCCATCTTTCCCAACTTCTCTACTTTAATTTCCTCAAGTTTCAAGCCTAATCCGTCACAAAATAACATAGAAACGAGTTTTATGGTCCAGGAACTTACCTCCACTGAAGACCTTCGAATTTTCCCTTCAATTTGCTCTCAACCCAGCTCACTCCGCATGCAACAATGGATGAAATGCCATAATATTCGCGGAGGCACCTATTTAAACTGTTTTGCCCAAGTTAATCCGCACATGTGGACAATTCCTCGCACCTGTGGACCCGCACCTACGGTCCCAGGTACGCACCTGCGAAATCCCACTAACAGTCAAAATTTCGCACCTTCGAGACCATTTCCGCACATGTAGCTTCGCAGGTGCGTCCCATGCTTCGCACCTACAGATTCCTCCTGCTTGGCCTATCTTCGCACCTGCGCAAGGTCCTTCGCGCCTGCGGCTCCCCATCCGCAGTAACGGCTACACTAGTAGATTTTCCTAATTTCAAACCTCTGCTAACCATCCGAAATACATCTCTCCCCCATCGGGGCCCAACCAAGCATACCAATACACCCCATAGCATCATTCAAACTTAGTGAGCCTTTGAAACACAAAAAAACAACACGAAAACACCAAAATTACATCAAATTCAAACCTATGAACTTTAAAACTTCTAAATTTCTCCAATGATGCGGAAACCAACCAAAACACATCTGATTGACTTGAAATTTTGCACACATATCCAAAATGACATTACGAACCTGCTCCAACTTCCAAATATTCCATTCCGACCCCGATAACCTTTTTACCACTGTCGAACGAAAATCGCCAAAAACTAACTTTCGCCAATTCAAGCCTAATTCTACACGGAACATCAAAACGTCATTCCGAACACACTCCAAAGTCCCAAATCACCTAACAAAGCTATCCGAGACTTAAAGTCTGTATTCCGAGGACATTTACCAATAACTCGACTCCCAGTTGACTTTTTCAACTATTAAGTTAATTTAAGAGACTAAGTGTCTCAATTCTCACCAAGACCACTTCGAACCCGAAGCAACCGACCCAACACAAAAATAAATAGGCTAAGAAACATATGATAAAGCAAAAAAAAGGGGAAACGGGGCTAATCTCACGGAATGACCGGCCGGGTAGTTACATCATATCTCTATTAAACAAACGTTAGTTCTCGAACAGGTCTAGAAACATACCTAGATTCTCGAATAAGTGAGGATATCTGCTCTGTATCTCCCTCTCGGTCTCCCAGGAGGCATCCTCCTCCGGCTGTCCTTTCCACTGAACCTTCACTGAAGTTATATCCTTAGACCTCTGCTTTCTAACCTGACGACCCAAAATAGCCACTAGCTCTACCTCATATGACATATCACCCTCGAGATGAACTATGCTAAAGTCTAAAACATGAGACGGGTCACCAACATACTTCTGGAGCATCGAAACATGGAACACCGGATGAATACTCGATAAGCTGGGAGGCAAGGCAAGTCTATAAGCCACCTCCCCAATCTTCTGAAGCACCTCAAGTGGCCTAATGAACCTGGGACTCAGCTTTCCACTCTTTCTGAACCTCATAACACCCTTCATAGGTGACACCTTCAGCAACACCTTATCCCCAACCATGAAAGACACATCCCGAACCTTTCGGTCCGCATAGCTCTTCTGCCTAGACTGCGCCGTGCGAAGCCACTCTTGAATCAATTTCGCCGTACCCAATACATCCTGAACCGGGGCTGTGCCCAATAGCCTAGCCTCACGCGGCTCAAACCAACCAACCGAAGATTTGCACCTCCTACCATATAAAGCCTCATACGGAGCCATCTGGATACTCGACTGATAGCTATTATTATTTTCTAACTCCGCAAGTGGCAGATATTGGTCCCATGAACCGCCAAAATCAATTACACAGGCACACAACATATGGTAAAAAATCTGAATAGTACGCTCTGACTGCTCGTCGATTTGAGGATGAAACGTTGTGCTTTACTAAATCTGATTACCCAACTCTCTCTCTACGGCTCTCCAAAACTGAGATGTGAACTGATAAAAACTGGAACCCCATGCAATCGGAAAATGTCCCTCCTATAAATCTCAGCTAACCGCTCCGAAGAATAAGTAGTACCAACAGGAATGAAGTGCGCGAACTTGGTCAGTCGATCCACAATAACCCATATAGCATCACACCTCCACGATGTCAGCCGATCCACGAACTTGACCTGCTGACAGTTGAGTCACCGAGCCACAAACTCAACAATATCTTTCTTCATCCCCCTCCACCAATAATGTTGTCGCAGATCCTGATACGTCTTCGCGGCACCTGGGTGGATGGAATACCGTGAACTATGGTCCTCAGCTAGAATCAAATCTCGAAGCCCATCTACATTGGGCACACAAATCTGGCCCTCCATCCTCATGACCCCATCATCACCAATAACCACATCACTTGAATCACCGCGACGGACCTATCCTGAAGAACAAGCAAATGTGGATCATCATACTGGAGTGCTCTAATATGATCATAAAGAGAAGACCTGGAGGCTACACAAGCCAATAATCACGGAGGCACTGATAAATCCAATCTCACCAACTGACCTGCTAAGGCCTGAACATCAAGAGCTAGCCGCTATGCTGCTGGAAGGTAGGCTAGAATCTCCAAACTCTTTGCTCTGCGACTCAGGGCATCGGCCACTAAATTGACCTTCCCCGGATGATATAAAATAGTGAGGTCATAATTCTTGAGCAACTCCAATCACCTCCTCTGACAGAAATTCAGATCCTTCTGCTTAAGCAGATGCTGCAAACTACGGTGATAGGTGAAAATCTCACAATGCACTCCATAAAAATAATGATGCCAAATCTTCAAGGCGTGAACAATAGCTGCTAGGTCAATATCGTGCACTGGATAATTCTTCTCGCGAACCTTCAACTGTCTGGACGCGTAGGCAATATTCCTACCGTTTTGCATCAAAATCGCTCCAAGGACAACTCTCGAGGCATCACAGTAAACTGTATAAGAACCTGAACCCGTTGGAAGAATCAATACCAGAGTTGTATTCAAAGCTGACTTGGGCTTCTGAAAGCGCTCCTCACACTCCTCAGTCCATCTAAATTGAGCACCCTTCTAGGTCAGTCTGGTTATAGGTGCAGCAATAGATGAAAATCACTCGACAAAATGGCGATACTACCCTGCCAAATGAAAGAAACTGCGAATCTCAGTAGCTGATGACGGTCTAGGACAACTCTGCACCGCCTCTACCTTCTTCGGATCGACCTGAATACCCTCAGTGGACACCACGTGCCCCAAGAATGCTACTGAATCAAGCCAGAACTCACACTTCAAAACTTTCGCATACAACCTCCTCTCCCTCAAGGTTTGAAGTACAACTCTAAAAAACTGCTCATAATTCTCCCGAGATCGGGAATACACTAAGATATCGTCAATAAACACGATGATGAAAGAATCTAGTTAAGGCCAAAATACATTGTGCATCAGGTGCATAAAGGCTGCTGGGGCATTGTTCAACCCAAATGACATAACCAGGAACTCATAATGACCGTTCTAGTCCTGAAAGTAGTCTTCGGGATGTCTGGCCTCCAAATCTTCAACTGATGATAACCGGAACGCAAGTCACTCTTGGAGAATACCCTGGCACCCTGCAACTGATCAAACAAGTGATATATACAAGGTAAGGGATATCGGTTCTTCACCTTAACTCGGTTCAGCTACCGATAATCAATACACATACGTATATAACCATCCTTATTCTTTACGATCAACACCGGTGCACCCCAAGGTGACACACTAGGATGAATGAACCTCTTATCTAGGAGTTCCTGAAGTTGCTCCTTTAATTCCTTTAGCTCCGCTGGTGCCATACGATAAGGTGGAATAGAAATAGGCTGGGTGCCGGACACCAGGTCAATACCAAAATCAATGTCCCTATCAGGCGGCATGCCCGGCAGGTCTGTAGGAAACACGTCCAGAAAGTCACAGACCATAGGAACTGAATGAATAGCGGGAGTCTCTCCACTGACATCCTTCACAAAATCCAGATAAGATAAAACACCCCTTCTCAACCATGCACTAAGCCTTCAGGTAGGAATTCACCCTGCTAGGCATATACTAAGAAGAACCTCTCAACTCAACCCTCGAAAATCCTAGCATAGCTAGGGTCACGGTCATAGCGTGAAAATCAAAAACAACATGACACGGAGATAACTAATCCATGCCCCATATCACATCAAAATCGACCATGCTGAGTCACAGTAGGTCCACTCGGGTCTTCAGACCCCAATAAATATCACACACGACTGATACACATGGTCCACAACCACAGTATCGCCCACCCGAGTCGACACATGAACATAGTTAACTAAAGACTCACGGGGCATATCTAGAAAATGAGAAAAATATGAATAAACATAGAAATATGTACAACCAGGGTCAAATAAAGCCAAAGCATATCGACAACAGACTTAGATAATACCTACGATCACTCCATCGGATGCTATAACATCTAGCCTAGCTTGAAATGCATACATAGAGTCCTGACCTCCACCTGCTCCACCTCTCCCTCTAGGGCGGCCTCTAGCTGACTGATAACCACCCCTGGCTGCCTGGGCGGGTGGTGAAGTAATTGGAGATGAAGTCGAGGGCTGGCCCCTCTGCTGAGAAGAATCACCGGGACAACGTGGACACAACCTCCACATATGCCTGAACTCCCCACACTCAAAACAACTCCCTGGATCTAAAGGTGGGGACTGATAGAAACCCTTGGCACCAGAATGGCCACTAGAAGACTCATGCATAGAAGAACTCTAAATTGGTGGTGCTCGAGCTGCACGCTGAACTGAGAGGGTACCGAATGAAGTACGGCCTGACTGAGAACCACAGGGACCATGCCCCGAAGATGCACCACTGTAAGTTAGGTGGACTGACTGAGGAGGCCTAAATGAACGGCCTCTACTATGCTGAAACTGCCCCCTGGAAGTAGCACCAGTAGAACGTCCAGATCCACGAGGCCTCTTGGCGTCCCTCTCCTCCCGCTCCTGGTGGCGAACCGACTCAATATCTTGAGCAATGTTAACAACATGCTCAAATGTAGCATCTGATACTCTCTCCCAGGTCATAAATAGGCAGAGATGATAAGTGAGGCCATCCACAAATCTCCTAACCCTCTCCTGTCAGTAGGGACCAACTCGGTAGCATGACGAGCCAACTCCTAGAACCGCATCTCATACCACATCACTGGTAGCTCCCCCTGGTGCACCTTCTCAATAAGATTGCGCTGCTCTTCCCTGTGAGACTGAGATACATACTTCTCTAAGAAGATAGTAGCGAACTGCTGCCAGGTGAGGGGTGCTGCACCAACAGGCCTACGCCTATCAAAATATTCCCACCAAGTGAAAACAACACCAAAAAACTAAAATGTAGCAAATGAGACCCCACTGCTCTCCAAAATCCCAACAGTACGCAACATCATCTGACACTTATCCAGAAAACCCTGGGCATCCTCGCCCTAATAACCACTGAATGTCGGATGCTGTAGTCTACTAAATCTCTCCAGCCTACACTGCTCGTCCTCTGGCATAGCTGGAACCACGAAGTCCCGAACTGGAGAAACCGGTTGGGCTGGAACCACCCCCGGTGTCTACTGGCCATGAGTAGCATGCTCAGGTGTCCGGGCAACTAGAGTCTGCCTGCCTCCCCCGGCCTGAGAAGTAGAAGAAACTTCCTAAGTAATAGTGGTACACACTGTCAAGTCTCGGCCAAAGTCTCCTGAAGACCTAGAATATCAATAGGCACTACCGGAATTTGACCCTAAAAAGTAGAGGGATCAACAGGGGCTGCCCTGGCTGCTGCACGGGCTGGCCTCCTACCTCTACCAGGGCCTCGACCGCAGCCTCGACCTCTCTCTGGTCTAGCTGGTGGCTGATCATCCTGATCGGTAGTGCGAGTCCTCGCCATCAGTGAGAGAAGGAAACAACTGAAGTTTAGATTTCCAGAATCAACAAAATGGCACAACATAATTCAAGAAAATGAGATTATTCCTAAGGGTTCTGCAGCCTCTTGAAGATAAGTACAGACGCCTCCGTACCGATCCGCAATACTCTACTAAACCTGCTCATGACTGTTGAGTCCTATGTAACCTAGGCTCTGATACCAACTTTTCATGACCTCAAATCCTAAATCAGTTGTAGTGGCGCCTATCGTGGAACTAGGTTATCCAAGAAACACAAAATTACAGTTTATTTCTAAAATCCCAGTGTTTTCAACATTTCATAAAGTATATAGAATTACTGAATTCATTAGGAAAAATAAACAGCTAAATAATCTAAACCATCCCAAGATTCAGAGTCAACAGGTTATGAGCATCGAAGAAATATACCAACAAGTGTACTATTGTATTACAAAATCTCCGAACTGTAACGACCCGTCCGGTCATTCCGTTAGATTTTCCTTGTTTCCCCCGTTTCTGCTTTATTTATATTTCTTAGCCTATTTATGTTGCGTTAGGTCAGTTGGTTCGGGTTCGGAGTGATCGTGGTGAGAATTTAGACACTTAGTCTCTTAAATTAGCTTAATAGTTGAAAAGGTCAACTGGGAGTTGACTTATTGGTAAACGACCTCGGAATATGGATTTTATGGCTCGGATAGCATCGTTAGGTGATTTGGGACTTAGGACTGTGTTCAGAATGAAGTTATTTTTTGGTGATTTCTGGTCGGCAGTTGAAAATAGGCTATCTGGGCCGGAATGGAATTCCGACAGTTGGAGCAGGTTCGTAATGTCATTTTGGATATGTGTGCAAAATTTTAGGTCAATCGGATGTCTTTTGGTTAGTTTTGGCATCATTGGGAAAATTTAGAAGTTTCAAAGTTCATAGGCTTGAATTTGATATAATTTCGGTGCTTTCATGTTGATTTTGGTGATTTAGAGGCTCGACTAAGTTTCAATGATGTTATGGGATGTGTTGGTAGGATTGGTTGAGGTCCCGGGGGCCTCGGTTGTATTTCGGATGCTCGGGTACTTTTAGTCTTTGAGAGATTACTAGTTTTCTGGTGTTTTAGCAATAGTGGATTGTTCACTGCAATCGTGTGGATTCATCCGCGATCGCGTAGAGTAAAAGAGTGGGGCAGGCATTTTGTTCTATGCGATTGCGTTATTAGGATTGTGATCGCATAGGTTGGTCAGGTAAAGCACTGTGATAGCGTGGGTATTGGTGCGATCGTGTAGAGGTTCTGAGGTGCGTGTGTGGGGTGGAGAGTTATTCTATGCGATTGCGTGTATTGGTATGCGATCGCTTTGAGTTGGCTGGTATGTGCATAGCGATCGCGTGGGTAGAGTTGCGATCGCACTGAAGGGATTTTAAGTACTGCAGAATGTTTTAAAGCACATTGTCGCGAAGTTTTTCATCATTTTACTCCAGTGCCAAGCGGGATGAGGGCTAATTGTGAGGGTTTGAAGAATAAATCAAAGGGGCTCTCTTGGAGGTAAGGTTTCGAACTTCATAACTCATTTCTATATCATTTTCTAAGTACTTAAACCGGAAAATTGTTGGAATTAAACCCAAATGTGGGGAAGAAAGGTGCTTGGAATTTGGAATTTTATTTTGAGGATTTGAGTGGCCAATTGTGGTCCGATTTTAGTGTTCTTGGAATGTATAGAATCGTGGGACGAGTATGTGGCGCGCACTGATTTCTGGATTGGACTTGGTCCTCTCTGCAGTAACTATTCAGTTGCGTATTTTACTATAAAATCATATGTTAAATTTTTTTCTAAAGACTATCTCTATATTTGGGTTATAAGCCGTGTTTGGGGCCTCGTGCTGATTTGTTTGGACCCCTTGGGGGCTTTTTACTGCTATCCTCACTGTTGGTTCATGATTTACACTTAGTCATATTGTGATTACTGTTTTGGAAACTCAACCTTGTTTACACTATTTTGAGGTATAAAATGATGTTTTGGTTCGAGTACCCTGTTTTAATGATACGCCCGAGTGGCTTTTGAGTGGTTCTGACTGAGTGAGGTCGAGGGCCTGATTGCGAGGATATGATATGCCACGAGGTGGCTTGATATTAGCGCTTGGGCTGAAGGAGCCCCTCCAGAGTCTGTACACACGCTAGTGAGCGTAGGTAGCTACTGAGTGCTGACTGCCGAGGGCCGAGTGATGACTGATTGGGAGGCACGAGTGACTGTGAGTTTGCTCGAGGGGCTGATACTGAGTGTCTGTGAGGTGTTGAGTGATGTTTTTCCTGAGGGGTGATTTATGATTCACGTGTTCTCCCGAAGGGCTACTTATGATTTATTTCATTTTATACAAAATCCTATGGTTATTTTTATTTCGGAAATAGTTGGAAAGCACATTTTTTCGAAGGATTTTTACTGAGGTTCAATTTTGAAGTATGTTGATTTCATATATCTATGTATATACTGTTGGAAAACAAGGTTGTGCATATTGTTAACCGATGATATTGATTTTTATGTGTTTCTTGGCGCTTAGACTTGATTTATTTCCATTACTGCTGAGTTTGCGTACTCACATTAGTCCCTGCACCCCTGTGTGCAGATACATGTGTTGATACTGAGTGTTAGACATCTATTCCGTGCGGAGCCGGAGTTCGGGATATAGAGGTAGCTGTCCAGCGTCTGCAACATCTATGTTTTCCCTTCTTATGTTGTATCTAGCTATTCGTTCAGAGGTTTTGTATTATAATAGTATATCTTTTGGCATATTTCTTAGATGCTCGTGACATGTTGACTCCGGGTTTTGGGTATAGCTTAGACTGTTAATTGTTAATTTTGCCAAATGGATTTAGCAAATTCTATATACTTTATGAAAGGCTTGAAAATGAGTTGGGATTTTTGGAAAGAAACTGTAAATATGAGAATTAGCTAGCCTAGTTCCATGACAGGCTCCATCACGGTTGGTTTAGGATTTGGGGTCGCGACAGTTGGTATCAGAGCCTAGGTTACATAGGACTCACCGGTCATGAGCAGGTTGAGTAGAGTCTTGCGAATCGGTATGAAGACGTCTCTACTTTTCTGTCATGCCATTTTGTTGATTCTGGAAATCTAAACTTCTGTTGTTTCCTTCTCTCGCAGATGGTGAGGACTCGCGCTACTGATCATGATGATCAGCCACCAGCTACACCAGCGAGAGCTCGAGGCCACGATTGAGGTCGTGGTACAGGTAGGGGCCAGCCCGTGCAGCAGCAAGGGCAGTGCTAGTTGACCCCCCTACTTTTTAGGGTCAGATTCCCACCACAGATACTTCAGCGGGGCAGGCTCAAGCACCGGTAATGCCTATTTTTATTCTAGGTCTTTAGGAGACCTTGGCCCAGATCATGACGGTGTGTACCACCTTTGCTGAAGCAGTTGCCGCTACTTCTCAGGCCGGGGGAGATAGTCAGACTCCAATTGACCGGACACCTAAGTAGGATACTCAGGGACATCAGATACTAGGGGCGGTTCCAGCCCAGCCAGTTGCTCCAGTTCGGGACTTCGTGGTTACGTCTATGCCAGAGGACGAGAAACGTAGACGGGAGAGTTTTAGTAGACTACAACCCCCGACATTCACTAGTGGTGAGTGCGAGGATGCCTAGGGGTTTCTGGATAAGTGTTAGAGGATGCTGCGTACTGCTGGGATTTTTGAGATCAGTGGGGTCTCATTTGCTACATTTCAGTTTTCTAGTGTTGCTTTCACTTGGTGGGAGTCTATTGAGAGGCATAGGACTGTTGGTTTAGCACCCCTCACCTGGCAGCAGTTCTCCACTATCTTCTTGGAGAAGTATGTACCTCAGTTTCACAGGGAAGAGCAGCGTAGGCTTGTTGAGCAGTTGTGCCAGAGGGAGCTATCAGAGACGCGGTATGAGATGTGGTTGTGTGAGTTGGCTCGTCATGCTACCGAGTTGGTCCCTACTGACAAAATAGGGTTAAGAGGTTTGTGGATGGCCTCACTTATCAGTTTCGCATGTTTATGACTTGGGAGAGAGTATCAGATGCTACATTCGAGCAGGTTGTTGACATTGCTCGAGATATTGAGTCGACTCGCCACCAGGAGCAGGAGGAGAGGGAATGCCAAGAGGCCTCGTGGATCGGGTAGTTCTAGCGGTGCTCCTTCCAGGGGAAGTTTCAGCATGGTAGAGGCCGTTCATTCAGGCCTCCTCAGTCAATCCGCCCAACTTATAGTGGTGCATCTTCGGGGCATGGTCCCCGTGGTTCTTAGCCAGGCTATACTTCATTTGGTTCCCTCCCAGCTTAGAGTGCAGCTCGAGCACCACCAATTCATTAGTCCGATGCAGTGGGTTTCTATCAGTCCCCGCTTCCAGCTCTAGTGAGTTTTTTTGAGTGTCGGGAGTTTGGGCACATATGGAGGCAGTGTCCCCATCGTGCCGGTGGTTCTTCTCAGCAGAGGGGCCAGCCCTCGACTTCAGCCCCAGTTACTTTACCACCCACCCAGGCAGCCAGGTGTGGTAGTCAGTCAGCTAGAGGCCGCCCTAGAGGGGAAGGTCGAGCAGGTGGAGGTCAAGCCCGTATGTATGCATTTCCAGCCAGGCCAGATGCTATGGCCTCTGATGCAGTGACCGCATGTATTGTCTCAGTTTGTTGCCGAGATGCTTTGGCTTTATTTGATCCTAATTCTAAATATTCCTATGGTTCTTCATATTTTGCCCATTATTTGAATATGCCCCGTGAGTCTTTAATTACCTCTGTTCATGTGTCGACTTCGGTGGGCGATACTGTTGTTCTGGACCGTGTGTATCGGTTGTGTGTGATATCTATTGGGGGTCTGGAGACCCGAGTGGACCTATTGTTACTCAGCATGGTCGATTTTGATATGATATTGGGCATGGATAGGTTATCTCCGTGTCATGCTATTCTTGATTATCACGCTAAGACCGTGACCTTAGTTATGCCAGGATGTCCGAGGGTAGAGCGAAGAGGTTCTTTTGAGTATATGCCTAGCAGGGTGATTTCCTACCTGAAGGCTCAGCGTATGGTTGAGAAGGGGTGTTTATCTTATCTAGCTTTTGTGAGGGATGTCAGCGGTGAGACTCTCGCTATTGATTCGGTTCCTGTGGTCAGTGACATTCCGGACGTGTTTCCTGTAGACCTGCCAGGCATGCCGCCTGACTGGGACATTAATTTTGGTGTTGACCTGGTGCCAGGCATGCTGGCTGACATGGACATTGATTTTGGTATAGACCTGGTGCCAGGCACTGAACATATTTCTATTCCACCTTATCGTATGGAACTAGCGGAGCTAAAGGAACTAAAGGATCAGCTTCAGGAACTCCTAGATAAGGGGTTCATTCGGCCTAGTGTCTCCCCATGGGGTGCACCAGTGTTGTTTGTAAAGATGAAGGATGGTTCTATGCGTATGTGTATTGATTATTGACAACTGAACAGAGTAACGGTGAAGAACCGGTATCCCTTGCCTCGTATAAATGACTTGTTTGATTAGCTGAAGGGTGCCAGGGTATTTTCCAAGATTGACTTGTGCTCCGGTTATCATCAGTTCAAGATTCGGGGGCCAGACATCCCGAAGACTTCTTTCAGGACTAGATATGGTCTTTATGAGTTAATGGTTATGTCATTTGGGCTGACCAATGCCCCATCAACCTTTATGCACTTGATGCATAGTGTATTTCAGCCTTATCTAGATTCTTTCGTCATTGTGTTCATTCACGATACCTTGGTGTATTCCCGATCTCAAGAGGATCATGAGCAGCATTTGAGAGTTGTGCCTCAGACATCGAAAGACACGAGATTGTATGCAAAATTTTCGAAGTGTGAGTTCTGGCTTGATACTATAGAATTCTTGGGGCATGTGGTGTCCAGTGAGGGTATTCAGGTTGATCCGAAGAAGGTAGATTCGGTTGAGAGTTGGCCTAGACCGCCATCAGCTACTGAGATTCGCAGTTTCCTTGGTTTGGCAGGGTACTATCACCGTTTTGTCGAGGGATTCTCATCTAATCTTGGAGCTATGACCAGACTGAGCTAGAAGGGATCTTAGTTCAAATGTACTGAGGAATGTGAGGAGAGCTTTCAGAAGGTCAAGTCAGCTATGACTATATCTCCGGTATTAATTTTGCCTACGGGTTCAGGTTCTTACACAGTTTATTGTGATTCCTCGAGAGTTGTCCTAGGAGCGGTTTTGATGCAGGACGGTAGGGTGATTTCCTACGCGTCCAGACAGTTGAAGGTACACGAGAAGAATTATCCAGTGCACGATCTTGATGATTTGGCATCACTATTTGTATGGAGTGCATTGTGAGATTTTCACTGATCACCGTAGTTTGCAGCATTTGTTTAAGTAGAAGTATCTGAATTTAAATCAGAGGAGGTGGTTGGAGCTTATCAAGGATTATGACCTCACTATTCTATATCATCCGGGGAAGTCCAATGTAGTGGCCGATGCCCTGGGTCGTAGAGCGGAGAGTCTGGGGAGCCTAGCCTACCTTCCAGTAGCAGAGCAGCCATTAGCATTTGATGTTCATGTGTTTCAAGGTCAGTTGGTGAGATTGGATCTATCAGCGCCTCCGCGGGTATTGGCTTGTGTAGCCTCCAGGTCTTATCTTTATGATCAGATTAGAGCACGCTAATATGGTGATCCGCACGTGCTCATTCTTCATGAGAGGGTCCATTGCGATGATGCCATGGATGTGGTTATTGGTGATGATGGGGTCATGAGGATGCACGGTGTATTTGCGTGCCCAATGTGGATGGACTTCGAGATTTGATTCTAGTTGATGCCCATTATTTGCGGTATTCCATCCATCCAAGGGCCACGAAGATGTACCAGGATATGTGACAACATTATTGGTGGAGGCGGATGAAGAAAGATATTGTTGAGTTTGTGGCTCGATTTGTTCCTGAATTTACGAACTTGCCTATCAAGAATAGCAACCAGAACCTCTTAATGTGACAATCCTTCATTAATTTCAACCGTCTCAACCGGCACAATGGTTGATGGATCTCTAACTACCTTCTTTAGCATAGACACATAAAAAACTGGGTGCACTAATGACATCTTAGGGGAAATTCCATCCTATAAGCCACCTGGCCTATCCTTTGAGTGATCCGATACGGCCCGACATACATAGGGATCAATTTCCCTTTCTTCCTAAACCACATTACTCCTTTCATGGGAGACACCTTCAAGAATACCCGATCATCTACTTGAAACTCCAAATCTCTTTGACGAAAGTCCGCATAGGATTTCTGATGACTCTGAGCAGTATTAATCCTTTCCTGAGTTACTTTAACTTTTTCCGTAGCTTGGTGCACAAGATCCGGTCCTAGCAGTTCCGCTTCGCCAAACCTCGATCCATCCAATCGGAGAGCTACACCTCCTTCTGTACAATACCTTAAATAGGGCCATCTGAATACTAGCATGGAAACTGTTATATAAGTGGCAAGTGATCATCCCAACTACCCTTTAAATCTAATGCACAAGCCCATAACATGTCTTCAAGCGTCTGAATGGTCCTCTTTGCCTGCCCATCCATCTGTGGGCGGAATGTTGTGCTGAGATTTACTTGCGTACCCAAGCCTTGCTGAAATTTCTTCCAGTAACTAGTTGTGAACTGGGCCCCTTGATTCGAGATAATATACTTTGGTTTGCCATGGAGCCTGACTATTTATATGATATACAACTGAGCGTACTATTTTGCAATATCGGTGGACTTGACTGGAAAGAAGTGAGCTGATTTTGTGAGTCAGTCCACTATCACAAAAATTGAGTCGAACTTGCACTGAGTGCGGGGTAACCCTACCACAAAGTCCATATTGATCATCTCCCATTTCCACATTGGTACCTCCATGAGCTGCGGCAACCCACTGGGCCTCTGATGCTCGACCTTCACTTACTGACAATTCAGACACCTAGCCACAAAGTCCGCCACACCCCTCTTCATACCATTCCACCAATAAATCTCTTTGAGATCATGACACATATTCATAGAACCTGGGAGTACTGAATACATGGAATTGTGAAGCTCTGCCATTACCCTTCCCCGAAGATCATCCACGTCCAGAAAACATAGCCTCCCTTGGCACCGTAAAACACCGTCACCATTGCCGAGTAAAAGTGTTGTAGTCTTGTGACTCAGAATTGCTTCTCTCAACGGCGCCAAAAGCTGGATCCCTGAATTGATTTCCCTTGACTTCCTCTACAAGCGAAGACTCCGCTCCGTTACGCAGCACGGCATTCCCTTCATCTGAGGTCGAAAGACATACCCCCAAACTGACCAACTGATAAACCTCCAAAACCAAAAGCCTCTGACCTGCTTCCAAATGAGCCAAGCTACCCATGGACTTCCGACTAAGGGCGTCGACCACCATATTTTCTTTCCCCGGATGGTACAATATATTCATATCATAATCCTTGAGCAACTCCAACCATCTTCATTGCCTTAAGTTTAACTCCTTCTGCTTGAATAAGTATTGAAGACTCTAGTGGTCTATGAACACGTCTACATGGAGTCCATAAAGATAATGCCGTCAGATCATTAGTGCAAACACAACCGATGAAAGCTCCAAATGATGCGTTGCATAATTCTTCTCATGATTCTTGAGTTGCCTAGAAGCATACGCTATAACCTTCCCGCACTGCATCAACACACACCCCAAACCAACCCTCGAAGCATCAAAATAAACCACAAATCCCTCTGTACCCTCTGGAAAGGTCAACAGTGGTGCTGAAGTCAATCTCGATTTCCATTCTTGAAAACTCTTTTCACAAGCATCGGACCACTGGAACTTTACTGCTTTCTGCGTCAGCTTAGTCAGTGGGGATACAAGAGTAGAGAATCCCTCCACAAATCTTTGATAATACCCAGCTAGACCCAAGAAACTGCGAATCTCTGTTGGGATCGTCGTTCTAGGCCAATCCTTTACTGCTGCGATCTTTTGGGGATCAACCTGAATCCCTTCCCTGGAAACAACATGGCCCAAAAAGGTGACCGGTTCTAGGAAAAACTCTTATTTTGAAAACATCGCATACAACTGGTGTTGATGAAGGGCATGCAGAACTGCCTTGAGGTGATTAGCATGATCTTCCTGACTCCGCAAATAAACAAGGATTTCGTCAATGAAGACAATAACGAAGGAGTCAAGAAACGGTTTGAAAACCCGATTCACAAGATCCATAAAAGCTACTGGGGTGTTGGTTAGCCCAAAAGACATTACCATGAATTCGTACTACCCATAACGAGTCTTGAAGGCGGTCTTAGGAATATCCTGTTCCCTGATCTTTAACTGGTCGTACCCGGACCATAAATCAATATTTGAGAAGAACCTAGCACCTTGCAATTGGTCGAACAAATCGTCTATCTGAGGCAATGGGTATTTGTTTTTGATGGTGACCTTATCGAGCTGCCGATAACCAATACACATCTGAAGCGATCCATATTTCTTTCTGATAAAAAGAACCAGTGCGCCCTAAGGCGAGACACTAGGCCTAATGAAACCCTATTATAATAGATCTTTCAATTGCTCTTTTAACTCTCTCAATTCTGCTGGAGCCATTCGGTTAGGTGGAATAGAAATGGACTGCGTATCTGGCAATATATCAATCCCGAAATCGATCTCTCTATTTGGAGGAACCCTAGGAAGCTTGTCCGGAAATACTTCAAGAAATTCATTCACAACAGGCACATATTCGGGAGCAGGCACCTCCGAAGTGGTGTTCGCAACCCGGACCAAATGGTAGATGCACCATTTTCTTATCATCTTTGAGGATTTACGGCAGGAAATAAGCCTACCACTTGGCACAACATTAGTCCCCTCCCACTCAGTAACTGATTCTATAGGAAACTCAAGCCTCATAATTCTGGTTCGATAGTCGAGTTTTGAAAAGCACGAATAGAGCCAATCCATCCCCATAATTACATCAAAGTCTACCATTTCTAACTCAATAAGATCAGCCGTGGTATCCCGACCACGCACCGTGACAACACAATTCCTATAGACTCGCATGGCCGTAATAGAATCACCAACCGGAGTTGACACTGACAATGTCTCGTGAAGCTATTCGGGTTCTATCCCAAAACATGAAGCAATAAAAGGAGTAACATATGACAAAGAATACCCGGGATCAATAATAGCATAAACATCATGTGACTGAACAACCAGGATACCAGTGACAACATATGGGGAAGCCTTCGCACTCTGGCGACCAATCAATGCATAGAACCGACTGGGTCCCCCTCAACCCTGTTCTCCATCCCTAGCTGCATCGCTTCCTACTGGAGTAGAAGGGGTGCTGAAGATGTAGCGACTGAAGAACTAGATGGCTGAGTAGTGCCCCTACCTCTACCCTGACAGGGTGCACGATAGTCTCGCTGAACTTGGCCTTCACTCCACACCTATAGCATACTGGTATGTCCAAGTAACAGGGCTCAGAATGAAACCTCCCACACTTAGGGAATGAGGCCCTCCGCTGCTGCTGGGACCTCCCACCGGAACGACCCGACTGATAGAACCTCCTGCTGTCTGAACCTGGTCCAACGTGACCTCCCTTCTGATAACTGTGCCCTAGTGGCAGCACACTGGCTGAGGATTGAGCATAGGACTGAGATTGCCCTGATGACCATCTCCCAACGACTGATCTCCCTCCTCCAATGGAACTCCCAGGGTTACCCGCTGACGGGGCCCTACTACCACTCTCCCTCTCCCTTCTTATCTTCAACTTCCAAGCCTCCGTAGCCTGGGAAAATCCCACAATCTTCCCATAGTTTATATCTGAATGGAGACAAGCAGTAGCAGCTTCATTAATAACTAAGGGACCAAGGCCCTAAAGAAACCAACAAACTCTAGCCTCCATAGTAGACACTGTGTGAACATCATATTGGGACAAGGCCACGAACTACATATAATACTCCCACACACTCATGTTGCTCTGCTTGAGAGCCTCAAACTCTGTTGTACGGGCTGCCAAAATCTCGGCAGGCAAAAAATGATCCATAAAGGCATCCACAAACTCCTCCCACTTCGCTGGAGGGCTGCCCTCTGTACGGGAACTCTCCCACATTTCAAATCACAAATATGTCGCTCCCTTCACATGATAGGAAGGCAACTCAACCCCCTCTATCTCGGTAGCCCTCATAACTCGGAGGGTCTTGCACATCTCATCAATGAACTCCTGAGTATCAGCCTCTGGGTCGGTGCCTGTGAACTTTGGAGGGGCTAACCACAGAAACTGGTTGACCTTGGAACCTGAAGAATCCCCTTGCTCACTAGAGGACGCTGGAAAATCACTTGACAAAACATTCTTTCATTTAGTAGCACATACTACCATATCGATATATTTGAACATTTGACAATCCTTACACATGATAGGATAAGCACAAGGAATCACCCTAAATAATCTCAATTAGCATGGCAATTCACATAAGAAAAAAATCCGAGAATGAACTCATACACTTTGACACAGCAGGACAATCAATTCACATAAGCTCAAGGAAGAATTTCATATTGTGTGCTCGAAAACCAACAAGGTAACGCTACAAAGATTAAAGTTAGTCATACATGCCTTGAATCGTAATTCCCCTTTAATTTTCTACCACAATTCACCAGACCTTCTAGCACCTTCAATCTAGTTCACAATGTGGCATAATTAGACTTAGAATTAGGAATAATGATCATTCCTTGAACTCACTTGAGCATTCTATTAAACACTAGGTGTTCCTTTAGATTAAATGGCGTCTTTTTAGTGAAAGATTACTCTAACCCATTTCCTTTTACTAGATTATTACTAGTTGGTTACATGCATGCAAGAATCCTACCCCCATCTTCATGAATTCACTTAACCATGTTTCAATTTAACAGAATCTGGTAATTATGGTTGATAGGAAAGAAGCTTACCTCTTGTAGTGAAGAAAATGTTGTCCTACTTGATCAATTCCAGGCATGAGTAGTGATGGAGGAACAAATTTGATGAAGTTGGAACTCTCTCTCTCTACAACCCACTCTCTCCTCTCTATAATTTATCAGAAATACGCTTAAAATGAAAGGGGTAAGTGTTTTAATTAACTAGGGGTCGGCTATAAAATTAGAATTTTAACAGTCCCGAAGCAAATATGTGGTCAGGAATGCGATCTATGCGGTCCGCATTCCTGCCGCATAAATGTCCCTCGAATGGGCCAAAAAGAAAAGAAGATTGCCCAGGTGTGCGACCACTATGCGGTCCGCATACCTGTTATGTGATCGCATAGTGCATCGCATAACTCCCTCCGCAAAAATTAAGGTGCAAGAATGCGACAACTATGAGGCCCGCATTCGTGAAATGCGATCGCATTCTAGTCTACATAGTTGTCCTCAAAATGGATAGCAAAACTGTCGAAGTATGCGACCACTATGCGGTCCGCATACCTGATCTACGATCTCATAGTGGACTGCAGACCTGCGCAAATCTTGAAAATTATTTTTTTAAGTTCGGGGGTACTTTTTACTAAAAAGGGGTCCGTTTTAAGAATTTATACAGTTATAACAACACCGGGACCTATTTGGGCATTATTTTTAGCCATGAAATTTTACGAGTATTTACAAGGATTTAGTGTAAAATGAAATAAATCATAAGTAGCCACTCGGGAAAAAACATGAATCATAAATCGCCCCTCGGGCAGAACATCACTCAGCACCTCACATCCACTTAGTATTAGCCCCTCGGGCAACCACATTGTCACTCATGCCTCCTAATCAATCGTCGCTCGTCACTCAGCACTCTCACTCAGTGGATACCTGCGCTCACTGGGGGTGTGTACAGACTCCAGAGGGGATCCTTCAGCCCAAGCGCTAATATAAAGCCACCTCATGGCGTATCCATTCTCATAATCAGGCCCTCGGCCTCACTCAGTCAGAACCTCTCAAAAGCCCCTCAGGCGTATCAGTAAAACGAGATACTCGACCCAAAACATTATTTTTATATCTCAAAATAGTGTAAATACGGTTGTGTTTCGAAAATAGTTAAGCACAATATGACTGCGTGTAAATCATGAATCAACAGTGAGGAAATAGCAGTAAAAAGCCCCCCAAGGGGTTTAAACAAGTCGGCACCCAAACATGGCTTATAGCCCAAATATAGCAATAGTCTTTAGAACACAATTTAATGTATGATTTAGAGTAAAATATGAAACTCAATAGTTGCCGCGGAGAGGACCAAGTCAAATCCAAAAATCAATACGTGCCACATACTTGTCATCCGACATGTGCGCGATTCTAAAAACAGTGAGAAATATGAGGTCCGTGGTTTCATACCCGCAGAACAAGATTTATAACCATTATTTACCAAAACCAGGCAACAATACTAATCCGTGATGCTCTTGCCCCTCAAATTGGCTCCCGATTGCTCCGAATCTAACCAAAACCAGATTAACATCATCAATATACGCTAAAGGAACAAAACCCAAGCGAAGAGTATCAATTTAGACACAATTCTCAAATTTCGGCCGAAACCCAGCCCCGGGCCCACATCTCGGAATTTGATAAAATTTACATCAGTAGAATCCTCATCCTCCCACGATTCTACACATACCAAGAACACCACAATCGGACCATAATTGCCCGCTCCAATCACAAAAGTAATTTTCCAACCTTCCTCCCATCTTTCCCAACTTTTCTATTTTAATTTCCTGAAGTTTCAAGCCTAATCCGTCACAAAATAACATAGAAACGAGTTTTATGGTCCGGGAACTTACCTCAACTGAAGACCTTCGACATTCCCCTTCAATTTGCTCTCAGGCCAGCTCAATCTGCATGCAACAATGGATGAAGTGCCAAAATATTCGCGGAGGAACCTATTTATATTGTTCTGCACAGTTAATCTGCACATGCGGACAATTCCTTGCACCTGCAGACATGCACCTGTGGTGCCAGGTGCGCATCTATAAAATCCCACTAACAGTCCAAACTTTGCACTTGCGAGTCCCTTTCCGCACTTGCGGCTTCGCAGGTGTGTCCTATGATTCGCACCTGCGAATTTCTCCTGCCTGGCCTATCTTCGCACCAGTGCAAGGTCCTTCGCATCTGCGTCTTTGCACCTGCGGCTCCTCATCCGCGGGTGCGGCCACACCAGTAGTCGCACCTGCGGCTCCTCATCCGCAAGTACGGCCACACCAGCAGCTATTTGCTACGTTTTTCTTAAGTTCAAACCTCTGCTAACCATCCGAAATCAATCCAGAGCCCCTCGGGGCCCCAACCAAACATACCAACACACCGCATATCATCATCCATAATTAGTCGAGCCTTTGAAACACCAAAAACAACAGGAAAACACCAAAATTACATCAAATTCAAACCTATGAACTTTAAAACTTCTAAATTTCGCCAATGATGCCGAAACCAACCAAAACACATTAACACATCCGATTGACCTGAAATTTTGCAAACATATCCAAAATAACATTACGTACCTGCTCCAACTTCCATAAATTCCATTCCTACCCCAATAGCCTATTTTCTACCACTGATCAAAAATTGCCAAAAACTAACTCTCGCCAATTCAAGCCTAATTCTACACCGGACATCAAAACTTCATTCCGAACACACTCCTAAGTCCCAAATCACCTAAGAAGCAATCTGAGCCATAAAGTCCGCATTCATAGGTTGTTTCCCAATAAGTCAACTCTCATTTGACTTTTTCAACTATTAAGCTAATTTAAGAGACTAAGTGTCTCAATTCTCACCACGACCACTCTGAACCCGAACCAAGCGACCCAACACAAAATAAATAGGCTAAGAAACTTATGATAAAGCAAAAATGGGAGAAACTGGGCTAATCTCACGGAACGACCTACTGGGTCGTTACAAAAATGAATCATTGTCTACAAAGCCTCTAAGATTATTTGACATCAAATGGGAACGTTATCGGCCTACCCATAGGTCAGTAGCAATACTCTGACATGATGAGTCATAAACTTGGTTCATCTCGAAATGATGTGGAGTCTTACCGATTCTTCGCTAAATGCTAACATCGTCTACTTTGAGGGCTTGTCAAACTGTTTGTCTATACCTGCAGGCATGAATGCATCGTCGCCAACAAAAGGACGTTAGTACGAATAATGGACTGAGCATGTAAGGCACATAAATAAGTATATAAAATACCTGGAAGAAACATAGAGTAAATGACTTAACCTGTAAGTCTGAGTAACTCTGTAAATCATGAAATACTTATAATGTCATGCATATGCGTATGAATTTCATGTTGTGCGTATGTACACGTGTTCATAACATCATCAAGCCTCTGAGGGCATCCCATAATATCATCTTGGCCACCGTGGGCAAAATCATCAACATATACCAGTTGATCAGGTGATGGTGCGTATATGTCGCCGTAACCTTTTCCCATATACCATATAAATATAAGTACATATATATGCGTATATAACACTATTTGGTAATGGGTCAATGTGCATATATAAATGTATGAAATACATACAAAATACGTTAAAAAAATATCTCGGTGCGTCATAAGACCATTGTGCCTATGATTAATATCATGAAAGAAACTTTACCAACTTACTTATTTTTGATACCCATGAAAAAATGATAAAATAATATGACACATGGAGAATCAAGAATATAAGCATCTCTAATACTTCTAGGAATAGAGTCATTTATGGAATTGGTGAATTTTATCGTTTCGTTCGTGTCGTATATATCATGCCAAAAGAAATAAGGGATAGGCTTAACTATACGGATGTCCATCAATTATATTTGAATGAAGTTACAATCAAGAAGAAATCTTTTGCCGCACATTGATGATCTATTTGAATAGCTTCAAAGAGCGAGGGTGTTATCTAAGATTCATTCGAGGTATATGTATCACTTGAAACTCAAAAATCTCTTCGACGAACGTCCGCATAGGATTTCTGACGACTCTGAGCAGTCTTCATCCTCTTCTGAATGACTATAACTTTTTCCGTAGCTTGGTGCACAAGATCCGGTCCTAGAGGTTTAACCTCGAACCATCCAATCGGAGACCTACACGTCCTTCTGTACAATGCCTCAAATGGGGCCATCTGAATACTAGCATGGAAACTGTTATTATAAGCAATTTCTATAAGCGGCAAGTGATCATCCCAGGTACCCTTGAAGTCTAGTACACAAGCCCGTAACATATCTTCAAGCGTCTGAATGGTCCGCTCTACCTGACCGTCCGTTTGTGGGTGGAAAGTTGTGCTGAGATTTATCTGCGTACCAAACCTTGCTGAAATTTCTTCCAAAAGATAGCTGTGAACTAGGCCCCTTGATCCGAGATAATAGATACTAGAGTTCCATGGAGCCTGACTATTTCTTTGATATACAACTGAGCGTACTGTTTTGCAGTATCGGTGGACTTGACTGGCAAGAAATGCCCCGACTTCGTGATTCGATATACTATAACCCAAATTGAGTTGAACTTGCACTGAGTGCGGGGTAAGCCTACCACGAAGTCCATATTGATCATGTTCCATTCCACATTGGTATTTCGTTGCGTCAATCCGCTGGGCCTCTGATGCTCGGCCTTCACTTTCTGAAAATTTTGACACCTAGCCGCAAAGTCTGCCAATCCCCTCTTCATACCATTCCACCAATAAATCTCCTTGAGATCGTGATACATCTTCGTAGAACCTAGGTGGACGGAATACCTGGAATTGTGAGCCTCTACCATAACTCTCTCCCAAAGATTATCCACATCCGGAACACATAGCCTCCCTTGGCACCGTAAAACACCGTCATCATTGCCGAGTGATAATGTTGTAGTCTTCTGATATAGAATTGCTTGTCTCAACTGTGCCAAAGTTGGATCCCTGAATTGCTTTCCCTTGACTTCCACTACAAGAGAAGACTCCGCTCCATTAGACACCACGACATTGCCTTCATCTGAGGCCGAAAGACATACCCCCAAGCTGGCCAACTGATAAACCTCCCGAGCCAAAGGCCTCTGACCTGCTTCCAAATGAGCCAAGCTACCCATGGATTCCCGACTAAGAGCATCGCCTACCACTTTCGCCTTTCCCGGATGGTACAAAATATTCATGTCATAATCCTTGAGCAATTCTAACCACCTCATCTGCCTTAAGTTAAACTCCTTCTATTTGACTAAATACTGAAGACTCTTGTGGTCCGTGAACACGTCCACATGGACCCTATAAAAATAATGCTGCTAGATCTTCAATGCAAAAACAACCGCCACGAGCGCCAAATCATGCGTCGGGTAATTGTTTTTGTTATTCTTGAGCTGTATTGAAGCATGCGCTATTACCTTACCACATTGCATCAACACACACCCCAAACCAGCCCTTGAAGCATCACAATACACCAGAAACCTTTATGAACCTTCTGGCAAGGTCAACACTAGCGCCGAAGTCAATCTTGATTTCAATTCTTGAAAACTCTTTTCGCAAGCATCGGATCACTGAAATTAACCGCTTTCTGCGTTAGCTTAGTCAATGGGGAGGCGAGGGTAGAGAATCCTCCACGAAACTTCGATGATATCCATCCAAGCCCAAGAAACTACGAGTCTCTGTCGGGGTTGTTGGACTAGGACAATCCTTTACCGCTTCAATATTTTGGGGATCAACCCGAATCCCTTCCCTGGAAACAACATGGCCCAATAAGGTGACTGATTCTACCCAAAACTCTCATTTTTAAAACTTTGCATACAAAGGTGCTGATGAAGAGTCTGCAGAACTTCCCTGAGGTGATTTGCATGATCTTCTTGACTTCGCGAATAAACAAGGATATCGTCAATGAAGACAATTACAAAGGAGTCAAGAAATGATTTGAAAACCCGATTCATAAGATCCATAAAAGATGATGGGGCGTTGGTCAGCCCAAAGGACACTAACAGAAATTCAAAGTGCCCATATCGAGTCCTAAAGGCAGTCTTAGGAACATCCAGCTCCTTGATCTTTAACTTGTGATACCCGGACGACAAATCAATCTTTGAGAAGAACTTAACACCTTGCAACTGGTCGAACAAATCATCTATCCGAGGCAATAGGTATTTGTTTTTTATGGTGACCTTGTTGAGCTGCCGATAATCAATACACATCTGGAGCGATCCGTCTTTCTTTCTGACAAAAAGACCTGGTGCGCCCCAAGGCGACACAATACATCAATCCCGAAATCAATCTCTCTATCTGGTGGAATCCCAGGAAGGCCGTTCGGAAATACATCAAGAAATTCATTCACAACAGGCACAGATTCGGGAGCAGGTACCTCTAAAGTGGTGTCCGCAACCCGGACAAATTGGTAGATGCACCCTTTTCTGATCATTTTTGAGGCATTAATGTAGGAAATAATCCTACCTCTTGGCACAACATTATTCCCCTCCCACTCGATAACTGGTTCATTAGGAAACACAAGCCTCGTAATTCTGGTTCGGCAGTTGAGTTTAGAAAAGCACGAATAGAGCCAACCCATCCCCATAATTACATCAAAATCTACCATTTCTAACTCAATAAGATCGGCCGTGGTATCCACACCACGCACTGTGATGACACAATTCCTATAGACTCGCACAACCGTAATAGAATCACCAACCGGAGTTGACACAAAGAACAACTCGTGAAATTGTTCGGGTTCTATCCTAAAACTTGAAGCAATAAATGGAGTAACATATGACAAAGAAGACCCGTGATTAATAAGAGCATAAACATCATGTGAATGAAAGTCGGAATACCTGTGATAACATCTGGAGAAGCCTACGCACTCTGGCGACCACTCAAAGCATAGAACCGACTGGGTCCCCTTTGACCCCGTGCTCTACCCCTAGCTGCACCGCGCCCTGCTGGTGCTGTAGGGCGTACTGAAGATGTAGCGGCTGAAGAACTGGATGGCTGAGCAGTGCCCCTACCCATGCCCTGACGGGGTGCACGACAGTCTCGCTGAACCTGGCCTCTTACTCCGCACCTATAGCATACCGGTATGTCCAAGTAATAGGGCTCAGGATGAACCCTCCCGCACTCAGGGCATGGAGCCCTCCACTGTTGTTGGATTCTCCCACCTGAACGACCCGACTGATGGAACCTCCTGTTGTCTGAACCTGGTCCAAAGCAACCTCCCGGCTTATAACTGTGCCATGATGGGGGCACACTGGCTGAGGACTGCGCATAGGACTGAGATGGCCCTGATGACCCTCTCTCAAGGGCTGATCTCCCTCCTTCAACTGAACTCCGAGGGTTGCCCGCTAACTGGGCCCTACTACTACTCTCCCTCTCCATTCTTATCTTTAATTTCCGAGCCTCCATAGCCTGGGCAAATACAATAATCTTCCCGTAGTTCATATCTGAATGCAGAGCAGCTGTAGCAGCATCGTTAATAAAAAAGAGGCCAAGGCCCTGAACAAACCGACGAACTCTAGCCTCCATAGTAGACACCATGTGAACAGCATATTTGGACAATCGCACGAACTTCATATGATACTTCCACACACTCATGTTGCCCTGCTTAAGGGCCTCAAACTCTGTAGCACGGGCTGCCATAATCTCGGCATGCAAGAAATGACCCATAAAGGCATCCACAAACTCAACCCACCTTGCCGGAGGGCTCCCCTCTCCATGGGAACTCTCCCACATCTCGAACCATGAATATGCCGCTCCCTTCAGACGATAGGAAGCCAACTCAACCCCCTCTGTCTCAGTATCCCTCATAACTCGGAGGGTCTTGTACATATCATCAATGAACTCCTGAGAATCAGTCTCAGGGTCGATGCCAGTGAACTCTGGAGGGGCTAAGCACAAAAACTGGTTGACTCAGGAACTTGAAGAATCCCCTTGCTCACTAGAGGACGCATGGGCAACACTTGATCTTTGGGCCTGGGAGGGACATAGGTGAGTCAACATCTGTATATCTCCCCTGAGGTCCCTATCATAAATATCAGGACCGGAAGCTGGGACTGAGGAAGGACCAGGAACATCAACGGGAGGGACTGTAGCACCCTTCGCTTGAACAGGAATAGCAATATCTTGGCCTGGGATGGAAGAGTCAGGCACATTCAGCGTCGCGAATGATTCTGACCCGTACCATCAGATAAGTAATTTATGACCACTCCTGGGGTGGCATTGGCCTCTAGGCTGAGTCGAGCTCTCTTCTGAGTGCCACTTACTAAAAATTGGAACAATGCACGAGTTAGAGGCAGAAAACCTCACCGTTCACCACATCGCACGATATAGAATAGCAATAAAAGTGCACTTTCCTAAATGTCCACGCAGCCCCGTAATTATAGATGTGGTTGACAACACACCGGTTAGAAGGTTTCTACTAGACATGGCTGCGAGACATCCTATGACTCTTTTAAAACGTGAGGTTCTTATACCAAGTTTGTCACGCCCCAAAATTGAGGGACGAGACCGACACCTAACCGGATGATATTGGTCAAGCGGATCTGGATTGCCTTTCCTACCCAACGTGTTACCCCGTGTGCACAATATACAAATTTATAATGAATATACAACATAATTTCCATTTTTCCTCTTTTAAAGATTCAATCCTCTGCTGATCCCAATATTATACAAACTAAACACAACATTTCCATCACGGGACCACGATTCTGAATAATTACAACTACTGCCCAAAATATATATTTACAACCCACATAGTGTCTACGGAGCCTCTAAGAGTGCTTGGAGTTTACATAGACGTTGGCTATACCTTTTACAACATAAGCAATAGAGATTAATATAGTCCACACACGGCCCCGAGAGGAAATGAGGCTCACCTGAACTGCTGAAGAGATGAAGAGGGGGCACCACTAACGGTTGACCGAGCTACCTGCTATAGAACCACCTACATCCATATAAAAGATGTAGCGCCCCCGGCAAAAGGGACGTTAGTACCATTGAATAGTACTACCATGTATGGACAAACTTTACTCTATGTAAAATCAAGCAACACACATATAACAGACAGTTAAAGAAACCCAAACAAATATTTCACAGGGATATAAAGAATCACAAATGAGGTTTTCACATTTTCTTATTTCAATTATTCCCCTGTTGCGGCGCACAACCCGATCCAACCTTCAAATCATATTCCACCCTTATTTCTTCTGTGGCGGCGTGCAACCCGATCGCATCTCACCAACACATTACACCCTTATTACTTCTGCTGCAACATGCAACCCAATCACACCTTACAATTCTGTTGCGGCGTACAACCCGATCCCACCTTACAATTCTGTTGCGGCGTGCAACCTGATCCCACCTTACAATTTTGTTGCGACGTGCAACTCGATCCCACCTTACAATTGCATTTGATAGCAACATCAACCAATCAATTCAATTACAAGGATTTTCATCATCAAGAATATGCATTTGTAACAACTAAATAACCATGTGAAATCAAGGCCATAGTAATCTATGTCACACCTCCTTTTTTCTGACACAGGGGTTGGATACGGGAGTTTTTTCCAATTTAAGTGACATTATGCGGATTTGGGATTTATTAGTTTTAGAGTCGCCACCCGGATTTTTACGATGTTCCGGGACACCATTTATTTATTGAAATCCCAAACAGCGGAAATTTGACTCTGTTTTAATTTGTCTGCGACTAGAAATCCGAGTAAGGAATTCTGTTAACCCGGGAGAAGGTGTTAGGCATTCCCGAGTTCCGTGGTTTTAGCACGGTCGCTTAACTATTAATATTTGGCCTAATTATCTAATTATTTACATGTTTTAAACCTATTGTGCTTTTATCTTTCTTACTTTTTATCCGCTTTTTAACATTTATGGAATTATTTTAATACAAGTCACGATTGACGTGCACTTGTTGTTTTTGGACACGTTGCAAACCACGCCACATGAAATGCACCCGCGATTTACAGCATGCTTAATTAATTAAGGTTTTTGAGTTAGAGTCGGGGACATGAGTTGTCGCTCCCGAATGTTGGTTAAGTAGCTTCGGTATATATTTGATTTTTTTTTCTATCAAAATTTCGAACTAAAGATATCCATTCTACCTAGAAGACCTCCTAAACGATATTCGTTGTTCTAAAGGACATCTTATGGGCTATGGCCTCATCTAGCCCCGTTTTATCACGTCAGGCCATCCTAAATCAGTTCCCCGTGTGATAGGACTGCTAGCTCTGAAAAGAATTTGTTTGTGGCCCATGATGGCAAACGTGGGAATCAGAATATCCTTCGTTCGTTCAGATATATATATAT
>ML428144.1:42769-107212 GCA_005239525.1 Nicotiana knightiana
ACAGACTCTGCCCTATGCGATTTTAGTAAGTTTGGAACCAGTAATCCCTAGCAATTCTTAACGAACTAATCTCATGTATCTAAAGTTTTAGAGTCCAACGCACATGTATACATTGATTTTTGCGAATTTAGAAGATACAAGGTGAACTGAAAACAATCTACTGATTTGTGAGAAAACTCCACTGAATTTGAGATAACCATTCTTTAAAGAAAACATAAATCCAAATGGGATTGTTTATACCTATTTTCTTTTTGTCTAGTATCAGGACATAACAAAATAACAAAAAATATAAACTCGAGATTTCAAGAACATGAATAAAAACAGAAATTAAATGTACAGTCCAGTCTTTATATTACAATGAAAGCTAAAGAAATAGGGGAGGGGGGGGGGGGTTATAACTTGACTGCCCCTATACACTTTCCAGAATGAAAGAAACTAAAAAAAGAATAAAATTCTAACTAATTTGCTGACTCGAAGATCTCTTCAAACCTTACGTTTGAGTCTTCTCCTTGGAAGCTGTAAAAAAACACCCCATTTGTTTGGGTGTCATGAAACTATCAGAACCAAACTGACCATATGAAGGTCAATTTTAATTCAGATGATGTTTATGCACTGTTTAGGCACTTTCTCAGGGTGAATATGATCATAAAAGGATCAATTCACCTCTGGACTTGTCATTTTCTTTTGTTATACTTGGGAATTTTAGTCCTATCAATTCTTTAACTTGATCATTTTANGTAAATGACTCTATTATGACTTCAAGGGTATGGAATTAATCACAAGAAGTCTTTAACAGATAATTCTACTATTGTAATCACACATAGAGAGACAACCAGATTTTGATATGTGATCACAAGCTCAGCAGGAAGGAAAGCAACAGGTTTTATGTATCTTTTAAGATTGAATCTGACTATGAAGGAGAGTCTGATTCAAACCCAGAGATACAAACTTACTTGACATTTCTAACAACCATACCAGCACTTCAAATAGCATTCATTTGAACATTTTTGACTATTCTTGGCTTTTTAGAGACTGAATCAGACCATATAAGGGTTCAGATTCTCTACTCTATAGCCCTTTTGACCACATGCTGTATACCCTTTAAAGGGTGAATTTCAGCCATTTACACTAATGTTTTGTGCACTGTTGTGGGGTGAACTTGACTATCAATAAGTCAAACTCATCTACCCTAGTGCTAATACTAACCTATCTAGAGATTTGCTTGTTGAATCTCTTTATTGACCAAGGAGACTCAATCGAAAAGCATATTTCTGCATTCTTATTGATGGAATCTGACCATAGAGGAGGTCAGATTCAATACCTTAATGCAGCTTGTTTCCTAATATAGGAACATGAGTACTTATCACATATAATCTTAAGCAAACAATCATGCACTAACAGGAGAAATACTAACACCAAAGACATTGCCTATCACACTCACAGAATGCGAATAAAACATCTGCACAGTCACATTTAATCAAAACAAGAACAGTAACTTCATTTGTCAAGAGCAACCAGTTTTACACAATGAGTAGAAAAATGAGAATTTCAGTCCAAAAATTTCATTAAGAAGAGATGAACTGATACATACCTTTAGAGAGAGAATAACAAAGAGACTTGACCAAATAAAGGTCAAGTGGGAACAATAACAGCAACGAGGAAGGGAAATCAGCAACAATAAGCAGAAACCCTAGAGAAAAACAATCAGTCCAGCAAGAATACCCCCCAGAAATCTTGAGTATGAATGTTTGAAAGAAAAACCTCTAGAAAACCCCCAAACTTCAGAAAGAGAAAATAGCAACTGAAGTAGGCCATATCCTTATGAATTTGTTTTCCAAAAAGAAATCAGATTCTTCTAATAGTACCTTTCTTTTCAAAACCTCTTAAGTGGATACAGTATTTATGAGAATGGGAAGGATTCTATCCCAACAGTTCAAGAGTGTCAAAAAAAAATCCCTCTATCTTCTGAATATCCTAGTCTATATATAGGGAAATTCAGGTTAGCATCTTTGGAGGATATTCCTTATCCTATTAGACTGGAATAGTACATGTACAGCTGTCTAACCTTATCTTTTTGGACAGCTGTACCCCCTTCTAGAACATTCCTATCTATTACAACCCTTATCCCCTTTTAGGGTTACTGTTTTACTCCTCTAAAAATCTGATTTCATGATATTTTCTTAATTCTAGAAATTTCTTGGTTTGTTACACCCAAGATTCTTCAATTGTAATTTCTGCATCACCTCTTATTGTCCTTAAAACTACTCTTTTGGTAATTAAGGATTAGGTTATTAGCTTATTAAATGTTGACTTTTTTTTATCCTAATTGAGTGATTAACTCAATTGTTAACCACTAATGAAGTTGAATTTGGGCCAACTCTTGGCTTAACATGTAATTGGCTTAATTATTTGTCTAAGTTAGGAGTTAGATTGATTCAAGTGATTCGAGAGGTCGAGTCATTAATTTTAGTTAATAACCTACACTAAGTTGCTAACTTAAGCTTAAGTAGTTAAACATAATTAACTTTCCATTGATTAAATTGAGATTCTAATTGACTCACATATAACCAACTGATGGCTCATGAGGAGTTAACTAGGCCAGAAATTAATCTAGGTTGTTTTGCAACTAAGAGGCAGTTTGTTTAGGATAATTAAATGTGCCAATCTAAACTAAGAGTCGAAATTTAAAATGTGATTAATTGGAAGTTAATCATATAATTGAGACTAATCATAGGAATAAAAATCAAGGCTAAATCAAACGACAACCTCAAACAAAACATGAACAAAACAACAAAACATGAACAAAAACAACCAATAGGGGCTGTTTTTACTAACACAACATTTTAAACTATGAATTCAGGGATTTAATTGATCAGTTGTTCATGCTCGTTTATTGACAGAATTTAACAATATAGAAATATCCGGAAATTAACAGAGAAAGGAAACTAACTAAACAAAACCTAATGCTAATCTTGGTCATGAAAATTACTACATTTAACAGTTAAATCATACAAAATAGTGACAAAATCTAAACTAAATGCATTTGGAAAAAATGGAAAACATGAAAAAGGAAAAAAAAAAGGGAATCAGTAAGCATCTAGGGCCTATTTATGCTGACAAATCAAGACACATAGAAAAGAAATGGGGGTACCCGTTTGAGGGGTTTGGACGAACTACGGCGACTAACCGGAGTTAAGCCGGACTACGGCGACTTTCAAAAGTGACCCTTACTCACATGAATCGACGGATCTTGTCAAAAGCCATCGACTCATGTGAGTTTGAGTCACAGAGCCGCCCGGATTCACCATTAGCAAACATTACGGTTCTGACCGCTTCTTAGATCTGGAATTGACGGGATTCGAGTGGGTTTTTAGGGAAGCTGATGGTTGGATAGGGTTAAGGGGAAGGAGAAGACCATAGGGTGAAGGTTTGGGGGTGATTGGAGGAGGTCCGGTGGCCGGACGGCGGTGGGATTCTGGGGCGGCTAGGGTTTTTAGAGAGAGGAGAGAGAGAGAGCCGGGTGGAGGGGGGGTTAGGATCTGTGAAATGAAGGGGGTGGGGTGTGATTTGGACATATATATAGTTCAGGGGTGTGGGGTTCGGAACCGTAGGATCGAAATGATCCAACGACTGGGGTTTAATGGGGCGAAATGGTGTCGTTTGGTTGTTGTGGGGGACATGCCGGGTTAAGGGGTTTGGGCTGGGTTGTTTTGTGTTAGGGAGAAAGGATTTGGGCCTGGGTAGCTCTGGCCCAGGTCTGATTCTAAATTCCTTTATTTAACTAAAATCAATTAGTTAATTTCAACTCTAATTTAAACCAAGGAATGTAGTAATTAACTTAATCCTTATTTATTTACAGATTAATCAAGAATGACACGACCAATTCTATATTCCTAATTCAACCCGTGTTTTATCGAATAAAAGATGATTAATTTCTGTAGTAATTAGTTATTAAAAACTACATTACGTTAGATACTCGTCATTTGTCTACCATTTAAATAATTATAACCAATAACTTCATAATGCAGAATTTCAATGATTTTGAAAGATGAATTATGGATATGCAAACAATGCATATAATTCACATTTAATTACTGAAGAATCAATCAATATTCATAAAATCAATTGATTTATTGGGATTTTTATAGGACGATACGGCGAGTAAAAATCACATGCTCACAATTTATACCAAACGGTGAGTCATATACGACATACCATCAACATATAGCTCAATTAGATAAATCCACATTTCCCCTCCATTACATGCTACACAATATTTAGCACTTAGATACATTCAACAATTTGATTCATCATCATTTCTTTCGTTTCGCAGAACATCCTCTCACACCGATGTATTCAACGTTTAAGGAGCTTTGCACGTGATACAATGAGCACAAAAAAATCACCTTTTCACAATCTCATATAGCATGGTGGCATGGAAATCAACTAGGACAATCAGAGAACATAATCCTACACCTCAACACATTAGAACAATTGATTCACATATGCATAAGCCAGAAACTCATAACGAATGCTCGGATACCAACAAGGTGACTCTATGAAGATAAAAGTTAGCCATACATACCTAGAGTTGGAATTTTCCCCTTTAATTTCTACCCCAAATCACCAGACCTTCTAACGCCTTCAATCTAGTTTACAATGTGACATATTCAAACTTAGAGTTAGGAAACTTGAACTCATTTGGGCATTTTATAAAATACTATGTGGTCCTTCAGATTAGCTAACCCTTTTTTTTGAATAATTACCCAAACTCATTTCTCTTTACTAGATTAGGGAGTTTAACTTACATGCATGCAAGGTATCGACTTTTATCTCCAAGAATCAATTTATGTGTTTTTGCCTTTTTTAGCCAAAACATGAGAATTAAAAGGAAATGGGGTGGGGACTAACCTCTTAGACTAAAGAAGATGACAATTACTCAATAACATCCAGGCCCGAGTGGTAGTGAAGAATCAGTTTTTTGGGTGAAGATGGAACCTTCTCTCTCAAGAACTCTCTCTTCTCTCTCTCTATTTTTTTTTCAGAAAATTGTTAAAACGGAAGGGGGTAAGTGTTTTAAAGAACTGGGGTTCAAGTATAAAAATTAGAATTTTAACAGTCCCGAAGAAGAAATGCGGTCAGGGATGCGATCACATTCCTGCTATGCGGTCCGCATTCTTTCTATGCGGTCTGAATTCCTGCTATGTGGTCCGCATTCCTGTCGCATAAATTGCCCTCGAATTGGCCAAAAAAGAAATAGGACTGCCCAGGTATGCGACCACTATGCAATCCGCATACCTGTTATGCGATCGCATAGTGCGTCGCATAACCTCCTCCGCAAAAATGAAGGTGCAAGAATGCGACAGCTTTGCAGTCCGCATTCTCAAAATGCGGTTGAATCTTGGGCCGCATATCTATCCTCAAATTGGACAGCAGACTGTCCGTGTATGCTACCACTATGTGGTCCGCATACGTGTTATGCGATTGCATAGTGCGTCGCATAACAGCGCAACTCTGTTATGCGGTTCCCAGGGTACTTTTTCCTCAAAAAGGGCCCGTTTTAAGAATTTCTACTGTTATAACAACAAGGGGACCTATTTTGGCATTATTTTTAGACATGAAATTTTACGGGTCTTTACAGTTTTCTTCTAATATGAGTTGTGTGTGATCAGCTTTGTTTTTACATGTTCCTAATTTCGGTTTTAGATATTCATATCTTAGCTTGAGGACAATGGTGTCAAGTTCATGAACCTGGTTCTTTAACTCAATATTTTTACTATCACTTTCTCTAGCCCCAAGTTCCATATTTTTGCACTTAGATTTCAAAATCACACACTCCTTAGACAATTGTTTCTTTTCATTGTTTAGATTCATATATTCATCAATGAAATCCAAGAGTAACATATATAGCCTTTCTTTAGACAAAAATTTAATCTTGTCTTGGAGATGAATTATACTTACCTCAGATTCCTCATCGGATTCTTCAATTTCCATAAGTGCTTGTTCATCTCCATCTTCATCATCTGACTCCTCATCTGAACTTTCACCCAAGCAGCAACTATTGCCTTTGTTGATGTTCTTTTTTCTTGGGTTGAACATGTTCCTTCTTCATGTTCCTTCGTTCGACTATTTCTTTCTTCCATTCAAATTCCCATTTAGGGCAGTTTTTGATGTACTGATCAGTCCTGCAACAGTTGTAACACCCCTTATTGGTTTCTTTTTCAGGAACCCTTGGTTGTTTGTATCTTCCACTTCTTGAAGGAACCTTTGCTCTCATTAGGTACTTCTTGAAGTCCTTTGTGATCATGGTCATTTCATCCTCCTCCAGATTAGCTTCTTCTGTGATTCTGAATTCCAAACTCCTTTCCTTCTTGGGACCATCAATCTTCATATCATGCCTTCTAAGTTCATAGGCAATGATATTTCCAATCAGCTCATCTAGCTTAAGAGTTGCAATGTTCTTAGATTACTGAATGGCTGTAATTTTGCTTTCCCAAGAGACTGGCAAGACCCTTGTCAAAATTTTCTCAACCTTGTCTTCTTCAAGAATGACCCTTCCAAGAGACTTGAGTTCATTGGTCAATGTAGTGAACCTTGTATACATCTCTTGGATGGTCTCTCCTTTTTCATGGTGAAATTCTCATATTTAAAATATAGTAGAGTTCCTCTTGACCTCTTCACTTGAGGTGTTCCTTCATGAGCCACTTGCTAAGTTTCCCAAATTTCTTTGGCAGTGGTACATCATTGAATTCTGCTATACTTTTCTGGACCGAGTCCACACAAAAGCCACTTTTTGGCCTTAGCATTTTTCTCCCACTTTCTCAAATCCTCAACAGTGCAGTCAACTCTAGTCTTTGGCACATCTACTCCTTCAGCAGTCTTCTTCATGGTGGCTAAAGGACCGTCAGTGACTATGTCCCACAGTTCATAGTCTTCTACAATTAAGTGATCCTTCATCCTATTCTTCCACTAGGAGTAGTACTGGCCATTGAAGAGTGGAGGCCTAACAGTTGATTGTCCTACCTAGTTCCCAGGTGGTGCACTCATCTTGATCTTTTCCTAAGGTGTTAGCCTCTTCAATGATAATCTGTTCTAATACCAATTGTTGTTTTATACGCCAATACCACACAAGAGGGGGGGGGGGGGTTGATTTGTGTGGTGTCCAATTTTCGAGTGCAGCCTCTATAGAAGAACCTGGTTCTTCTTGGAGTTCCAACTTCTACAATTTGCAGAAAATTAATTGCAAAATTTAAAGAACGCAACAATTTTTACGTGGAAAACACCTGGCTCAAAAGGTGATAAAACCACGACCTACTTCCCAGTAGGATTTTCCCAAAGTCTTCACTATATCAATGAGCCAAACAACATTTGCAAAATAAACTCTTTTGTAAACCTACGGACTAACTCTAATCCCTTTGTGGCAAACTAGCCTCTAGCTATTTGCGACAAGCTTCAAGTTAACTCTAACTTGAACAGTGTATACATATTATAATTGCTTCTAGATAAAGCTGAAAGATACAATATGTAATCACCTACTACAAACAACTAGACTCAAAAGACAACAGATGGAATTGGTTCTTCTAACTGGTTCAAGTAGCTCTAGAGTCGCACTCTCCAATTTGGCTCAAACTGGTTGCAAAATTTCTTCACGAATTTTTCTCTCAATTCTTGATAAATTTCACTTTTTTTGTGTGTCTGCATACAATGATAACAATCTGCAATTTATAGGAGTTAGTAGATAAGGAATTAACTAGAATCCTAATGCAACTCTTCCTTGGTAGAAGAGTTCTAGTCAAACTCAACTCCTAAATCCTTCCTTATTTTAGATTCTTTTCTTATTGAATAAGGAGTCCTTCTCGAATTTCGTTTTTGCAATATTTTCGATCAGAAGATATCTCAATTTTACCAGAATACATTTATCTCATGCATGTGCATCTCATTTGCCTTTAACTCTACTGGTCTATGTCACCTGTGATGGACCTGGTTCATCTTGGAGTTCCTTAGTCAATCTTCAAAACTATTTCCTTTCTTGGGCCAACATTGTATTTCGACTTCAGGGTCGAAATTGTGTTCCTTAATGTCAATGGCTTGAGAGAGTTAATTTTTGAGGAGGCTTATAGTTTGTTGTATTCTATTCACCTTGGTGCTACAAATTTGTATCTTGATTTGAAGTGGCATCATTGGTGGAAGAGGATGAAGAAAGCCATTATTGGTCATATTTCACGGTGTTTGATCTATCAACAAGTCAAGTATGAGCATCATAAATCAGATGGGTTACTTTAGAATATTTATTTACCAGAGTGGAAGTAGGAGCATGATACGATGAACCTTGTTGAATGATTGCCACTGACCTTAAATATGTTTGATGCCATTTGGGTCACTGTTGATCCGTTAACCAAGTGGACATATTTCCTTGCGGTTATGACTTCCTACACTTCAAAGAGTTGTTTAGCATGAGTTGAGCACTCATGTGGAGTTGAGTACTGCATTTCACCGTCAGATGGATGTTGATACCCAATGTTTCCTCAAAATTATTTTCAAACTTGCATATTATATTCAAAATGACTTCTCCTAATGAATTGTATTTTTCACTAATTTTCCATATTTTTATCAATTTGTTTTCCTATATCTTTAGTATTTTATAATTATTCATAAAGTATATTACAAATAATATCAAAGTATTTCCCAGCTCAATATATCATTTTTTTAAATCTTATTAGTATTTAATTATTTCACAAATTAGCCAATTTAGTATTATTTGACCATAATTGCAATGCATTTGCAATTATAGCCTAGTTATACATTTTATTCCATTTAAATCAATAATTATTTACTTATATTTTATATGTTAATTAATTACCTTAATTTCACCTATTTAGCCTTAATTTTATTTTATATGATTATTAGCCATTGTTATTAATTATTTATCTAATTTGAATGGGTATTTAACAAATATCTATTCTTTATTTAATTCCCAGCCTAATTAATCCAGGTCCCTAACCCAATTAAATTGGCCCAGACCCCAGCCCAATACACTAACCTACCCGGCCCAATCCTTCACTCAATCTGAACCGTTGATTAATTCAAATAAACCTAAGACTACCCTCCCCCCTTCCCCGTCTCTCATTCTCTCCCTCTCACTTATGAGCCGTCTCTCTCAACTCTTTCTCGTCCCTTCAACTCCCTCCAGTAGACTTGACCCTTCTCCGGCCAACGCCTTGTCGGAATCTATGGTGATTCAACAACCTACCAGCTTTATGGCTCCACCCTTGAACGTGTATCACTATTTTGAGGCCTTCAAGTGAACCAGAGGAAGTCCACTCACAATCTCCGGTCTCATGCAATCTTTCCGGCTACTCATGGCCGTCCGAGTATGATCTTTACACTTTTCATTTAAAACCGGCAATTTCGAGTTATTCTCTTCTCCTTTCTGTGTTCTCTTTGGAAACCCTAACTTTAAACCTCCCAATCCTTTTAGATCTACCACAGATCTATATGTATTCTGAGGTTTTTTCCATGTTTTCCTCAAAGATCTTCTTGTTTTCTAAAACGACTCTTCATTTCTCAAGACTAGGGTTTCAAACCCCTTTTTAAAAAATGATTTCCCTTCAGATTTTAAGTATTATTTTGTGATTTTCGTTATGTTTAAGCATTTCCCTTTCTGTGTCTCAGTTATTTGGTTAAAAGACCCTAAAGTCTTGGCTTTAATATGTGGCTCTAAGGTTGTTTCCAACAATATGTTTATCTGTTCTATTATGATCACTATGTTCTCTTGAATACTCTGTGATTTTGTGATGTTTTACCGTATATTTCTTGTTAGGGTTTCTGGCTGCTATTACCCATGTTTATTCTGTGATTCTACGATATTTTTGTTCATCAATATCTCAAGATCTTTACCTTTTCTAATTGTATTATGCTAATTTAGTGATTCATGTCATGTTTTGTGTAAGCCCCTATTTTCGTGTGATTTTACCCTATTTTAATTACTAGGGTTTATGATTCTCTCTCGTTATGTGTTTACTCTGCATACTCTATGATGATTCTTAAATCAGTACTACTCCTATTTGAATCCCTAATTTCCTGTGATTGATTTCCTTTAATTGATATTCTGTGATAATATTTTTACGACCTTTAGTTACTTCTTGCCTTATTACATGACTAATTTTACTATAAATTGATTCTTATAGTAGTGTTTTAATGAAAACCTTATGAACCTGACCCCAATTTCCTACTCCGTGCTTACTATGTTCGAAATCATTCCTTATTTGTTATACCCGATTCCTTCCCTTACTTGTTACCTATTCTGACTGTTTGAAATTAAACTCTCTTAATTAGGGGAGTACTAGTACTAATTTTGCAACTAATTGATTCTTTGAGTTCCATAATTACTGGGCAGTCTAATTATTACCTTATTTTCACCTAGTTTCAAACTATATATAAACTCTATTCATTCCATGGCAAACAAATACAGACGAACAATTAATCTGTTCAACTCTCCCTCTCACAAATAAAACTTGCTCTCTATTCTCTCTTCTGTGCTACTTGCTACTATTCTAAGTTAGCCGACTGCAAGCCAAGGTTAACTACTGTGCCTCTCCTATTTCTGCTTTCTTCATTTCACTGGTATGCTCTAATTCAGATTTCAGTCCTCAAACCAA
The DNA here is from genome assembly GCA_005239525.1 of Nicotiana knightiana. Lineage (NCBI taxonomy): Eukaryota > Viridiplantae > Streptophyta > Magnoliopsida > Solanales > Solanaceae > Nicotiana > Nicotiana knightiana. Next base: position 53,428 of record ML428144.1, read on the forward strand.
CATGTTTGTATTACTGTTGCAACCTATTGTGTTTCTAATCCGCTTCTATTTACTATTTTGTTGTTCAACATGTAACTAAGATCCTGAATCCCTTCTACATGTTAAGTTATGCTTACTTGTCAATGGCCAGCATGTTTCTGTATACTTAGCACCTGTTTCTTACGTGAATCCTCATGCCTATGATTGGTACATTAGTTTAATCATAGTCTTGGTTGTTTGGTGTTGATATGTTAATCTAATCCGGTACTTTGCTGTACTCCTAATCCTCTGAGCCCTTAGGAGCTTCTGATTGCATGCCTATATGTGTTTCTGTCTGCTACATGCTTACCCTTGCTCCATATTTGTCCCTCAAATCCCATTACTCCTGCTTTTGATTGTTGGACTATTCCTAGTCCTTTTTGTGATGTTGAACTTGGTGTTCCCGCCCTCTTTGTGGTTAAACTTCTTTGTTATAAAACTATTCCAATCAAGTTTTCCTCTTCAAAACCGTTTTTTTACTTACCCGTTTGAAAATTATTTTCTTACTTAACCTTTTCAAAACTATAGCAAGCACTCTCACTATACTTTTACACCCCCTTATGTTCTGCCCCCTCTATGTGGACATTGCCTTGGGACCCATGAACTCCATCTGAACTTTGAGACACAAAGGCTGGCCATTCCACACTACACTTACTCTATCTTGGCTATTAAATCTGGGTGCGAGCACTGCCTGGGAGCCTTTGAGGTCATCAGGGAACTCTGACACACCCGGATTATGAGAAAGGTTGTGAAATAATACTTGGCATTGAGGACCTGGAGATTTCAGCCTACCAGTAGGCTCCCTGTAGTATAACTTCTTCTTTTCATTCAGTTATGTAATTCGTGCAAATGTCTGTAATAATTGTTGTAAAAAACTCTTTGGGGGATGGCTAGTGAAAAGATAAGGGTAACTATGCATGCTATAGCTATTAGATGGTAGAATCCATGCTATTAGGATTTATTGCTAATTTATGCAACTGAAACCATGCTTAGGACCAATATGTGCAAGATCATGCATTAGAGACCATGTTCCCTAGGTCTTACACTTACTGTTTTCAACATTTATTAGCATATAATTTCGAAAGTCCTTTGCTAAATGTGTTAATAACCTCTACGTTGCCATGTACACTTAGAGATCCTGTTTAGGATAAACAACACTAATAAACCTGTCATGTTTACATCTCCTTAAACATGTTTAAACAATGCAATATTTGTGCATTTAGAGATCATGTTTAGGCTTCTGATTCTGTATCATTCTGCATCTCTGTGCATTAGATACCATGTTTTAGGCTTTCATTCGTACTCGGTTAACAACACCTAGTCTAACTACTTGTACATGTAAAGGTATAAAACACTTTACTCAGTTTCTCTAAAATAACTGGCAACAATTATGTGTTCTGAACAACCTAGAACAACATGTGTAGGTAATACCTTGCAACAACCCCTCTAATAATTCAGATAATTAGTATACACTGTCCCACTCCTATGCAAGTCTTAGGTAATCAACTTAAAAAATAAAATTAGAATTGTCTTTGTGATCATGTTTAACTGTCAGCATGCTTAAAACTAGTAGGCAAGCATGATTAACACTTCCTCTCTGAGGTATGCAATAAATATGTCTTTGTGTTATCACCTAGATACCATGCTTTAAGATTCTCAATTAATATGGACCTTAGTTGTTTATGAGACATGTTGTTTATGTGTACTATGTGTGGAGGAATACTTGAGCCTTTATCTGCTTTCTATGCTTTCCTTTATCTACAGTCCTACTTGTTTAATTATCTGTCGCACTAGAATTTTTACATTTAAAACCTGAGGGTCTGCCTAACACCTTCCTTTAGGGTAGGAGTCCTAATTTCCTCCGGGACGGGTAAGAGCATGCAATAGAGGTCTAGACCAACACTCGTTTTTATTAACCTTATGGGGTGGGAAGGATAGAATATGGATATGATGACCGGTGCGCTAATACCACGTGTAGTCCCTCTTTGATGAGTGATTACCGGGTATTTCATTGATGTGATCCATATTATTATAAAACTAGGACACCTTTTATATGCTTAGCTTCTAATCCTTCTCAAAGTCTAATCTCCTTTACTATTTTCAAACATCTGCATGCTTAAGACTTAAATCTCCTCTTATTTGAGCCTTTACTTGTTATTTCCTAATTGTACAAATTCATGAAACCATTTGGCCGGGAACCACACTTATGGATCCTGAGGGGTGCCTAACACATTCCCCTTAGGATAATTTCAAGACCTTACCCAAATCTCCGGTTAGTTACATAGTTGTAATCGAACTCCTTAGGTGCCCTAACGCACCGTTAAAATCGTTAGGTGGCGACTCTTCAGGATATGCAAATCCCTTTCCCAAAAGGAACAAGTTTTCCCAAACAATGTCAAAACCCGATTCCGCGAGGAAAAATGGGAGAATGACAACATGTCGACTATGCTGGGTATATCCAGGCTTTTACCATTTCAAATTTTTTCGTGAATTTGTGCCTTTACTTTTGAATACCTGCACCCTTTCCTATTCCCTTTACATGCAATTAATTGTTTACTTTAGGTATTTACTTTTATTCAAAGACGAAACTGACATGTCTCTTTGTTTTCTTTTGTAACTTCCTTAAATCATTACTGCTATTTTTAGCTCTTTCTTTAACGTGCAAATACGTGACAACTTGTTTTAATACTTATTACTGCATAATCATGCTCAACATTCGTACTCCACTCGTTTCAAACAAAATACTATAGCAACGCTTGATGAGTGGTTGCGCTCTTCCTATATTATTACCCACTAAAATTGGAAAGGCTTCTTTGCGGTAAAACTAGTCGATCAGCGGTGCAGTCGACAGTTCCGTGCCTTTCCCCCTTGAGTTTTCCACTCAAGGGTACCGGTCTAAAACTTCATAGAAACCTTACTCTATCGCATTGTTGCATGCATCATGGTCAAATCTAGTCGAGCTAAGGTGTCGTTCGCACGTTAGTATTTCAGATAGCCTTATCCAAAAGTCCACCGGGTTTCTCTAAACCCAAACGGACGCCCTCACCTTCTGTGCATTTATTTGGAGAACTAAATGCTTCATGCTAATTATTGATGATAAATAGTCGAGTCTGGTAGGGGTATCATTATTTGCTTTGCAAAAAAATGAGGCGCGAAGTCCCCATATTCGGCATAGTCTCCAACATCTACCCAAGGCTGTTGAGATGGTGGGAGGATCTACAATCTAGCGACAAAGCTATCGTCATGAAACACTTGGGTAACCTACCATCTCTTCTGGAAATCCAGCCTAACAAAATGATAATAGAGTCTGCTACCCTGTTCTATGATAGTGAAAGGCCCGTGTTCCGCTTTGGGAATATCAAAATGACGCCTTTGATAGAAGAGATAGGAGGGTTGGCTAACATAGTATGGGAAACTTCAGGGTTGTTGATGCCTGAGAACCGCACAACAAAAGCTTCCTCAAAATGATTGGCCTGAAAAAGGATGCATAATTGGTATATTTGGAGGATTCGTACATTCCTTTTGACTACTTGTACGAAAGGTATGGATACAGCAAATCATACCGTACCTACCATGACGAGTTTGCTATCATCTCTCTGCGACACGTCCATTGCCGAGTGTTCGTGTTTATAGTTTGCTTTTTGGGTTTGATCGTGTTCCCGATGAAGAAGGAAAGGATACATATCAGGCTAGCCATGGTAACTAAGACCATAATGGAAGGGGTAGATGGGCAAGACTTCAGTATTGTGCCCATAATCGTTGCATACATATATCGAGCCTTAGAAAGGTGTTATCAAGGAGCAAAGCATTTTGAAGGTTGCAATTTATTACTTCAACTCTGGCTCAAAGAGGCGAATATTGACAAGACATTCACCGAAAAATGAGGGATGAACACATCGCATTCCATTACCCAAAGCGAATGAATTATATCCCCGACATGTTCGCTCAGATTGAAAATGTCGAGGGATGGGTTGAGCTTTTCCATAACTTGACTGAAGAGCAGGTTCAATGGATGTTTGGATGGTTTCCGATGGATGAGTTAATCATTCGATCCCAAGACGCATCATTTCTAATACTGATTTAATCCCAAGAAGGAAGCAAGTCATCCCTATGGTCGAGAAGATGAGCCATCTTCGAGATGACTTTCAAAATAATGACATTCCTTACAAGTGCCAAGCTCAACACCTGTGGCACTGCAAGTTTATACTTGAGAAAGACATCATCGAGCCAGACATATATTATTCCAATTGTACCCCTTTCTATCTTGGTTGGTTAGAAGAGGATTTGGGTGGCCAGAGCAAGCCGGGGTACATCCGAGGTCACAGGGTTATAGATGAATAGGCCGAGGCACAAGTCAAATACAACCAACTGCGCAAAATGATTCGGGAATATGAGGATGACCACCATAAGATACATTAGTCCAACAAGAATTTGATCGAGGAATGGAAGGATATGGCTATCAACACCAACAAGAGGCTGGGTTACTTGGAACAAGGTATAGTCGAGCTGGATGAAAAGTTCATCAAAAGAGTCGAAGATTGTCCACAGGCTGAGGGAGCTGCATGGGGATACCTAGCCAGAACCTACATGTTGCTGGGACTTCGCGAGCTGGGAAAACTGTAAAAGGAAAGTAAGAATGCTGAGTCTGGGGAAGGTCCTTCTATGACCAAGTAGATAAGAGTGTCTTTATTTTTCTATCAATGTAATAAGGCCAATGGCCATTAGTGAATTTTATTTTTTGTCTATTGTTTTGGGATTTTTCTATTTTTCTAATCAATAAAATGAGGCATTTAGCATTTTAAGTTCTCCAAATCAATTTGTCACTAGGCCTATCTCGGTTTCAAAGTGGTTCCCAACTTAGGATGCGCTTTACATTTCCGAATAATGTGTTTAAATACATCAATATTCTTTTCATAATCCTCTTTGACTTGGTAACCTTTTGTTTTTATTTCTTTTTCTTACTCCCCTCCCCAAAGGTTAGTTCGGGCATTCTAGTATCATCAGCTTATCACACAAGATCCAAGGGCCCACCACCTACTCCTCATTCTAGTCCTCCTAAGGGCAAAGACAAAGGAAACAGTAAGATGGAAGAGTCCACTGGCATAAGAATGGAGAGTATTATTTAACGGGTAGAGGCCATTGATGGCCGAGGTATTCAGGTCCATGAGAACATGTCACCACTTCAACAGAAATTGATGAAGTTTCAGGAAGAACTCGATCAAGTCTGGAATCTGGCCAACTTGTCATTTTCCCTCAACATCCCCGACAACCTTCCAAATGCTCAAAACCCCGCACCTCCACAAAATATCCCAGGACAGAAAAATCATCTCGTACCTCACCATCACGTCACTCCCCCAAAGAACCAAACTCTCCCGACGCAGTGCAATGCTTGCCACACCTCAAATAACACTCCACTACTGATCCCAGAACCTCAAAACCCCACAAAGGACCATTTCCCCACCTATAACAATCCCATCTATGTGGAAACCGTGACCCACTCCACTCCGCCTATCTCACAGCCATCAGAGTTTGACGGAAAGGACTTAATTAACAAGAACATGGTCGAGGAGCTTAAGAAATTGACCAGCCCAGTCCAGGGTGTTGAAGGAATCAAAGGAATTGAATGGTTGAATTATAAAGACCTTTGTATCCAGCCTGATGTCGAACTGCCCGAGGGGTACAAACCCTCCAAAGTTCGAAATGTTTGACAGTACCAGTGATCGAGAGTCTATATGAGGACTTACTGCGACAAATTGATAGGCGTTGGGAAGGATGAAAGAACCCACATAAAGATGTTCATGAGGATTTTGAAGGGAGACGCACTGTCTTGGTACATCAGCCAATACCACAAGAAATGGTCAAACTGGGTAAGCATGGCGCCTGATTTTATGGACTGGTTTAGATTCAACACAGAGATCGCACCAGATGTGTTCTACATTCAAAATTTGAAGAAGAAACCCACATAAACCTTTCGCGAGTATGCTACTCATTGGAGGTTCGAAGCCGCTAAAGTCAGACATGCTCTAGAGGAAGAGCAGATGAACAAGTTCTTTGTCCGGGCTCAGGACCTGCAGTATAATGAACAGTTGATGATAGTTGAAGGCCACAAGTTCTCCGACATCATCAAGTTGAGTGAGCGGATTGAAGAAGGTATTAAAAGAGGTATGGTTAAAAATTTTGAAGAATTGCAAGCCACTAACAAGGCTTTACAGTCTGGTGGCGTGTCTAAGAAGAGAGACGTGGGAGACATAATAATTGCACAAAGAGCCAAGTCCCCACTCAAATACAAAAATTATCCAACACCTCCACTCACATACCAGCAAACCCCGAATTACCAAGCACCCTCACCAAATTACCAAGCTCCACCACCTTCCTACTAAGCTCCACCGCCCATATATCAACCTTCTTCGCTCAGGTACTCACAACCCGCTCTCGTTTACCACACTTATAATTCCCATCCATCCCATTACCAATCACCCCCTGCACGCCAAAACATCCCTAGACCTCATCCCAATTTTGATCGCGGCCCTCCAAAGCAATACACCTCCATAGCCGAGCCCATTGACCAGTTGTATGAGAAGCTCAAAGCTGCTGGTTATGTGACACATATCCCCGCTGCCACCCTAGAGAACCCTTCTCAGTGGGTTAACTCAAACCAATCTTGTGCATACCATTCCGACATGAAACGACACAACATCAAAGAATACCGCTCCTTGAAGGACAAAACACACGCTCTTATTGACAACAAGATTATTGTGGCAAAAGACCCCGCTCCAAAGGTCCGCGACAATCCTCTTGCAGATCATAAGGGTAGAGGTGTCCATATGATTGAAATAGAAGATTATTGGGATCCCAAGGGATCAATCGGGTTGATCGTAGAAGGCGATGACCCGAAGAAACCCGCAGTCACTCTTAAACCGATCATAGTCAAAATTCAACCATCTGAGGACGCTGAGGTGAATATGTCTATACAATTATAGTTTGAAGCAGCGCCACCTGCAAAGTCACGAGTGCCAATTGAAGTTGAGTTTGTATCTCCAGCAAATGCGCCGGCACCATTCGAGGTCGCAGTCTTGCCGCCCCGAACACACATTCCGGTTGAAGTAATAATGGCCGCACCAATTCTGGTAGTAATGTCAACCACGCTGCCCTTCTATTCAAACGCTATCCCTTGGGACTACATAGCCGAGGCGAGAAGGAAAGGCAAGGTAAGGTTTGAGGAAGATGTCGCAGCACAGGGTATGACAAGAAATGGTAGGGTTTACACCCCTGAGCATCTGGCTGAATCAAGCAAGCAGGCTGCCAACCGGCCTCCCCTTATCGAAACAGGTCCCGATGACCTTTTGAAAAAGGTACATGCTAAGGAGTATTCAGTCATCGACTAGCCGAACAAGACACCGGCACAAATATCCATCCTCTCTTTGCTGCATAATTCTTAAACACACATAAATGCTTTGTTTAAAGTGTTGAGTGAAGCATATGTGCCAAACAACATCACTAGTAGGGAAATGGACAATATGGTAGGCCGGGTACTGGAGAGTCATAAAATCACTTTTCATGAGGAAGAGCTACCACCTGAATGATTGGGGCACAACAAAGCGTTGCACGTCACAGTGCAATGCGAAGATCATTTCATCACAAGGATCTTGATCGATGGAGGTTCCAGTCTTAACATCTCTCCGTTGATAACACTCAAGAAATTGGGTAAAGGGCTACATGAGATAAGGGATGGAGCGATCAATGTGAAAGCCTTCCTTCTCATAGGTCTACCATGTGGGAGATCAGTCTATGTCTGCAGATAGGACCGACTTGGTTCGAAGTGGATTTCCAGGTGATAGATGTGCCAGCATCCTACAACCTATTGTTGGGACGACCCTGGATTCATGCTGCTGGGGCTGTAGCATCAACGGTACATCAGGTGGTAAAATTTGAGTGGAACCACCAAGAGGTGATTAGTCATGGTGACGATAGCAACCCCATTTATAGTCGTCAAACTATTCCGATGATTGACGGAAAAAGAAAGATATGCGGGGGAACTTACAACCACATTGAGCGGGTCAGTGTTATCGACAAGGAAAAGTGGTGGGATAGCAAGATTGAGAGCATCATGAACTGGAGAGGGTATGAGTCGTGCAAAGGGCTCGGTAAGAACATCTAAGGGATCACGAAGCCCATAAAGCTCAAGTAACATGGCACCAATTTCGGTCTGGGGTATGAGTACACTTGGCAAGAATTCAACGATCGGTCGCCACCTTTGCGCGGTCGCTATTACCCTTTGGAGCAGCCGATACCTCATCTTGAGCGGACTTTCAAGCAGGCCGATATTATTTATGGATCTGACGAAGAAGAATCACTTACGGCGATGAGGAGTTTGTTCCAAGAGGACGAGGATATGGATTTCTTTGTTGTTCTCGAGGAGGAGGGGGAGGAAGGCCCTTCCATACAGACTGTAATCAAGGGAACATATCTGAAGAACTGCTCTATCAAGGCGACCAAAGCCCGACGAGCCTCGGGGTAGCAAGGCTAAAACAAGCATTATTTACTAAAAATGATTTTCCTTTTCCTGCACTTTTCAATTTCTGCAATAAAGATCTTCAATTTTCAAAACATTTGTTCAATCCATCAAAGCATCTTATAAATTTCTCTTACAAATCCGATATTTATTGCTATTTTCTTCTCTAATTACTTTATTTATACATCTTTACTATTACTTATCTTGATGAATCGATGACTGTGACATGCAATGAGACAACACAGAAACCGGACATTGATTCAGACGAAGACGACATACATGACGAGATTGTCAAAGAAGTTGAGAACTTTGAGAACAGACCTAAGTCTAACCTGGACGAGACAGAAAGCATCAACCTGGTAGATTCAGAAAACATCAAGAAGATACTAAGGAATATTATAGAAAGGCACAAGCAATGGCATGAAAATTTATCATTCGCTTTATTGGGATACCGCACCAATGTCCGCACATCAACAAGAGTAACTTCCTATATGCTAGTTTATGGTATATAGGCTGTTATTCCTTCCGAGGTAGAGATTCCATCTCTAAGAATATACAGGGAGCTGACCTCAGCGACACGGAGTGGGTAAGAAGCCTTTATGAGCAACTAGCCCTCATAGACGGGAAGAAAATGAATGCAGTATGTCGTGGTCAACTATATCAGAACACAATGGCCAGGGCCTTCAACAAGAAAGTCAAGTCGAGACGATTCACACCATGGAAGCTGGTGTTAAAGAAAATCTTTCCGCATCAAGATGAATCCAAGAGGAAGTTCTCTCCCAACTGGCAAGGTCCGTACATGGTTCATAGAGTGTTGACAGGAGGAGCACTCATACTTGCTGAAATGGACGGATAAGTTTGGCTGAAACCGATTAATTCAGATGCAGTGAAGCACTACTATCTGTAATCTTTATGCTTTATTAGTGATCTAAATTGAACTACGCCTGACCTGATTCCCGTTTAAGAGGGGATACGTAGGCAGCCCTATGGGTTCTGTCGCAATTAAATAAAAATCTATTTTTCCCTGCAATTGGATATTGGGGCAGAATTTTTAGGAGGACCCTCAAAGTTCTGAAGCGATTTTAGCCATTCGCCGCGCGAGCAGCAGTCAGAGATGTCCACCCAGCAAACTAGGGAAAAATTTTGAGGAGGACCCTCAAAATTCCGCAGCAGGAGAGATTGCAATGTCTCAAGCCGTGTCATGTTTTCGGTTCATCTATAACTATTTTAGATTATATATTATATCTTACAAAATCTTGCATATTTAATTTTTTTGAAGCAGCTTGTTTAGCAAACGCTGCCCCAATGATACAGACAGTATCATCATGATCAAGCAAACGAGCCAAGCAGAGCCAGCGGGAATGCGAACTAACCTTCCCCTATTTACAAAACTCATGATCTTTCTTTGGATGCAGACACAAAAAATTGCAAAAGCCCCAAAACATATTATCCGCTCAAGGGACAAACATCGTTCCTCAAACCCGCCGCACATGCCAGCATTTATTATCAGCACAAACAATGTTTCATTATCACAATGCTCTACCGTAATTTAACACCAGCTAAGAATTTTTGTTATCCTTCCTTTAATCTTGCATAAGGCTACCATTATACCTTCAGAGACTAAACGATGTCTCCATCTACATTCGCATCTTGCATAAGACTACCATTCTGCCTTTCGAGACTAAATGTTGTCTCCATTTGCATTTGCATCTTGCATATGGATACCATTCTACCTTTCGAGGTTAAACGCTACCTCCACCCGCATTCACATCTTGCATAAGGCTACCTTTCTACCTTCCGAGGTTAAACTCTACCTCTATCTGCATTCACATCTTGCATAAGGACACCATTCTGCCTTGCGAGACTAAACGTTGTCTCCATCTGCATTCACATCTTGCAGGAGGCTACCATTCTACCTTCCGAGACTAAACACTGTCTCTATCTGCATTCGCATCTTGCATAAGGCTACCATTCTGCCTTCCGAGACTAAATGTTGTCTCCATCTGCATTCGCATCTTGCATAAGGTTACCATTCTGCCTTCCGAGGTTAACGCTACCTCCATCTGCATTCACATCTTCCATAAGGCTACCTTTCTGCCTTCCGAGGTTAAACTCTACCTCTGCCTACATCCGCATATTGCATAAGGTTACCTTTCTTCCTTACTATGCTAAATTCTTCCTCCCATTTACTTCTCAAAAGCAACCAATCCCTCTAGCATTATTGACTGCGCTTTCTTTTTGGGCTAAGCTCTGCCCCTTTAATTCACAAGACTAAGCTCTGTCTTGTCAGCATGATACTATTGCATCTTCATGGGCTGAAATATCGCCAACTTATCGAAAGGCATCATTGTTCGGAGGCACCCTCTTCATGGCCCGAGAACACTATGTCATGGCCGGAGGATCTCTTTTATCAGTTTGCATATAATTATTCGAATGCATCATGGTTCGGAGGCACAATCTTAATGGCCCGAGAACATCATTTCATGGTCTGTGAATCCTGCATCAAGAAATTCATGGCCCAGGACATCATGGTCTAAAGACATCATCCTTAACCGTCCAAAGACATCATTCATAGTCCAACGGGAATTTGCATCATGTTTAATTTACACATGATATTTTTGTATTACTCATTTGCAGGTAACCCAGCAAGCAACATCCATCATGGCAGGCGCGGTCCGGCCCCAGTTCTCATGACTACCCCGTAAGTCGCTTGTTCACCCAACCTTGCACTTTGCGTCCGTCCTTATAAAACTTCATCGGTATTCTTTGTCGGTGGCTCCTGAACTACATGCGGCCTGATTCCTGTAAAAACAGGGATATGTAGGCAACTTAGAAACCAGGGTGTGGCCTAAAATAATTTAAACTGCTTCGCTCGGTCAAAATTGGCCATCATATATTTAACCGACAACTCTTTCGTCCTTCCCGGGTAAAGAGGGGCAACTGTTGATACCCAATTTTTCCTTAAAATTAATTTCAAACTTGCATATTGTATTCCAGATCACTTCTCATAATTAATGGTATTTTTCCCTAATTTTCCATGTTTTTATCAATTTGTTTTCCTATTTCTTTACTATTTTATAATTATTCATAAAGTATATTACAAATAACTTTAAAGTATTTCCCAACTCAATATATCATTTTTTAAAATCTTATTAGTATTTAATTATTTTACAAATTAGCCAATTTGACATTATTTGACCATAATTACAATGAATTTGCAATTATAGCCTAGTTATACATTTTATGCTGTTTAAATCAATAATTATTCATTTTATATTTTCTATATTAATTAACTACCCTAATTTAACCTATTTCATTTTATATGATTATTAGCTATTGTAATAAATTATTTATCTAATTTTAATGGGTATTTAACAAACAGCCATTCTTTATTTAAATCCCAGCCTAATTAATCATAGTCCCTAACCCAATTAAATTGGCCCAGACCCCCAAGCCCAATACACTAACCTAACCGGCCCAATCCCTCACTCTATCTGAACCATTGATTAATTCAAATCAACAGTGCAGATTCCCCTTACCATAATTAACCTAAGACTACCCCCCCCCTCACCCCGTATTTCTCAACTCTCTCAACTGTCTCTCTCTCTCTCGTCCGTTCAACTCCCTCCAGTAGACTTTTCCCTTCTCCGGCCATCGCGAATCTATGGTGATTCAACCACCTACCAGCATTATGCCTCCCCCTTGAACGTGTGTCACTGTTTGGAGGCTTTCAAGTGATCCAAAGGCAGTCCACTCAACATCTCCGGTCTGATGCCATCTTTCCGGCCACCCATGGCCGTCCGAGTAAGATCTTTACACTTTCCGGTTAAAACCTTCAATTTCGAGTTATTCTCTTCTCCTTTCTGGGTTCTCTTTGGAAACCATAACTTTAAACCTCCCTATTCTTTTAGATCTGTCACAGATCTATATATATTCTCAGGTTTTTTCCATGTTTTCCTCAAAGATCTTCTTGTTTTCTGAAACGACTCTTCATTTCTCAAAACTAGGGTTTCAAACCCCTTTTTCAAAAACGATTTCCCTTCAGATTTTAAGTATTATTTTGTGATTTTCGTTATGTTTAAGTCTTTACCTTTCTGTGTCTGAGTTATTTTGTTAAAAGACCCTAAAGTCTTGGCTTTAATATGTGGCTCTAAGTTTGTTTCCAACAATATGTTTATATGTTCTATTATGATCAGTATGTTCTCTTGAATACTCAGTGATTTCGTGATGTTTTACCCTATATTGCTTGTTAGGGTTTCTGGATGCTATTACCCATGTATATTCTATGATTCTACTCTATTTTTTGTTCATCGATACCTCTATATCTTTACCTTTCCTGCTTGTATTATGCTTATTCAGTAATTCATGTCATCTTCTGTGTAAACCCCTAATTCCGTGTGATTTTACCCTATTTTAATTACTAGGGTTTCTGATTCTCTCCCATTGTGTGTTTACACTGCATAATCTATGCTGATTCTTAAATCAGTACTACTCCTATTTGAATCCCTAAATTCCTGTGCTTGATTTCCTGTGATAATATTTTTATGACCTTTAGTTACTTCTTGCCTTATTACATAATTGATTTTACTATCAATTGATTCTTACAATAGTGTTTTAATTAAAACCTTATGAACCTGACCCCAATTTCCTACTCCGTACTTACTATGTTCGAAATCTTTCCTTATTTGTTATTCATGATTCCTTTCCTTACTTGTTACCTGTTCTGACCGTTTGAAATTTAACTCCCTTAATTAGGGGAGTACTTGTACTGATTTCACAACTAATTGATTCTTTGAGTTCCATAATTACTGGGTAGTCTAATTATTACCTTATTTTCACCAGGTTTCAAACTATATATATACTTTATTCATTCCATGGCAAACACACACAGACGAACAATTAATCTATTCAACTCTCTCTCTCTGAACTAAAACTTTCTCTCTGTGCGACTTGCTACTAATTTATGTTAGCCGGCTGCAAGCCAAGCTTAACTAATGTGCCTCTCATATTTCTTCTTTGTGTTTCTGCTTTCTTCACTTCACTGGTATGTTATTATTCAGATTTCAGTCCTCAAACAAACATGTGTCTAATACCATTGCAATTTATTGTGTTTCTAATATACTTTTATTTACTATTATGTTGTTCAACTTGTAACTAAGATCCAGAATCCCTTCTACCTATTAAGTTATGATTTACTTGTCAATGGCCAGCATGTTTCTCTATACTTAGCACATGTTTCTTATGTGAATCCCCATGCCTATGATTAGTACATTAGTTTAATCATAGTCTTAGTTCTTTGGTGTTGATATGTTTATTTAATCTGGTACTTTACTGTACTTCTGATCCTCTGAACCCTTAGGAGCTTCTGATTACATGCCTATATGTGTTTCTGTCTGCTACATGCTTACCCATACTTGCTCCATATTTGTCCCTCAAATCCCATTACCCCTGCTTGTGATTGTTGGACTATTCCTAGTCCTTTGTGTGATGTTGAACTTGGAGTTCCTGCCCTCTTGGTGGTTAAACGTCTTTGTTATAAAACTATTCCAATCAAGTTTCCCTCTTCAAAACTATTTTCTTACTTAAGCTTTTCAAAACTATGTGAAGCACTTTCACTATATTCTTACACCCCTTAGGTTCTGCCCCCTCCGTGTGAGCCTAGCCTTGGGACCCTTGAGCTCCCTATGAACTTTGACACACAGAAAACAGTTTGGAAAGGTTGTGAAATAATACTTGGCATTGAGGACCTGGAGATCTAAGCCTATCAATAGGCTCCCTACAGTATAACTTCTTCTTTTCATTATTCAGGTATGTAATTCGTGCAAATTCCTATAATAATTGTTGTAAACAACTCTTTGGGGGATGGCTAGTGAAAAGGGAGGGGTAAATATGCATGCTATACTTATTAGAGGTTAGAAGCCATGCTATTAGGTTTTATTCATTATTTGCGCAATAGAAACCACGTTTAGGACCCATATGTGCAAGATCATGCATTAGAGACCATGTTCCCTAGGGCTTACACTTAATGGTTTCAGCATTTATTGGCATCTCATTTCGAAAGTACTGTGCTAAATGTGTTAATAACCCCTACGCTTCCATGTACACTTAGAGCTCCTATTTAGGATAAACAACACTAATAAACCTTTCATGTTTACATCTCCTGAACCATGTTTAAGCAATGCAATATTTGTGCATTTAGAGATCATGTTTAGGCTTCTGATTCTGCATCATTCTGCATCTCTGTGCATTAGATACCATATTTTAGGATTTCATTCTTACTCGCCTAACAACACCTAGTCTAAATACTGGTGCATGTAAAAGGTATAAAACACTTCACTCAGTTTCGCTGAATCAACTAGCAACAATAATGTGTTCTGAACAACCTCGAACAGCATGTGTAGGTGACAATTTGCAACAGCTCCTCTAAAAATTCAGATAATTAGTATACACTGTCCCACGCCTAGGCAAGTCTTAGGTAATCAACTTAAAAAATAAAATCAGAACTGTCTTTGTGATCATGCTTAACTGTCAGCATGCTTAAAACTAGTAGGCAAGCCTGATTAAGACATTCTCTTGAGTTATGCAATAAATTTGTCTTTGTGTTATCACCTAGATACCATGGTTTAGGATTCTGAATTAATATGGACCTTAGTTTTGTATGAGACATGTTGTTTATGTGTACTGTGTATGGAGAAATACTTGAGCCTTTATTTGCTTTCTATGCTTTCCTTTATCTGCAGTCCTACTTTTTTTGTTATCTGTCGCCCTACAATTTTTACCTTTAAAACTTGAGGGTCAGGTTGCTAAATGTGGAGTCTAGCTAGCCAGAGGGGTGCCGAACACCTTCCGGTTAGGATAATTTCAAGACCTTACCCAAATCTCTGGTTTGTAACGTAGTTGTAATCGAAATCCTTAGGTGCCCTAATGCACCGTTAAAATAATTAGGTGATGACTCTTAAAAATATGCAAATCCCTTTCCCAGAAGGAACGAGTTGTCCCAAACAATGTCATAAACCCAATTCCGCGAGGAGAAAGGGAGCGCAACAATGGATGGGCAATTTGAGTGGACCATTCATATCTTTGGGGATATGTTGAGGGCATGCATTATTTATTTTGGATTCTAGTAGGATTAGTTTGTTCTAGTAACGGAGTTTTCGTAAGTTAACATCCACCAGTCTCTTATCAATATGGCTCTATATGAGGCCTTATATGGGAGGCAATGTCGTTCTTCAATTTGTTGTGTCTAGCCCGTGAAGTCATCGTTATTGGGAATAGACTCGGTTCGTGTTGCTTTGGAGATGGTGAATTGATCTAGGAGAGGTTTCAGATAGCTCAATCCAGGCAGAAGAGTTATGCTGATAGGAATGTTCGTGATGTGACATTCATGGATGGCGAGGGGTTTCATCTTATAGTTTCGCATATGAAAGGTGTGATGAGGTTTGGAAAGAAAGGTAAGTTGTCCCTGAATTTTATTGGCCCATTTGAGGTATTGTAAAGAGTTGGCAAGGTAGCTTATTGACTCTCTTTGCCTCCTATTGTTTCGAGATTTTGTATGATGTTTTATGTTTCTATGCTTCGTAAGTATCATGAAGGTAGGTCACATATTTTGGGCATTAAAATAGTTCAATTAGATGATAATATGGCCTATGAGGATGAGCAGGTGACCATATTAGATAGGCATTTTCAGAAGCTCAAGTCTAAGGAGATCCCATCAGTGAAGGTTCAGTGGGGAGGTCCACCGCTCGAAGAAGCAACTTGGAGACCGAGAAAGATATGTGGAGCTGATATCCTCACCATATTGGCATTTCAGTTATGACTCTAAACTTGTTTATGGACAATCATTGAGGGGAAGGAATATAATGACTCAGCCATTCATTTTGTGTTTTTTAAGCCTTGTTCCCCTATTTAGTTCTTTCTCTATGATTTTTAATGTTTGTCACTTGTAAGGTTGGTTGGTTTGGTTTCGGGAAGGTCTGGGAGTATCAGAACACTTAACTTTATTGTTGGAAGCTTAAGTTGTAAGAGTTGACCAAGGTTTGACTTTTGTTTAAATGACCTCAGATTGGTGATGTGATCGTTACAATAGGTTCGTATGGTGATTTGAACTTGAAAGTATGCTCTGATTTTGATTTGGAGGTTCCTAAAATGTTTTGGTTCTAATTAAAAATTTTTACAATTTGAAGGTTTGAAGAGTTCATAGGTGTGACTGAGAGTGGACTTCGATAATATCAGATTCAGATTGTTATTTTTGGACTTGGATTAGGTTCATCTTTTTTTTAGGGACTCGTATGCAGAATTTGGTTGCGTCTTGAGTTGATTAGGCATGAATCAGACGCTTTCTTGGAAGTTTGGATGTTCTTTAACTTAAGAGAAGTTCAACTTGTGATGTAATCATTGATTCGTAGAAGTGATGTTATTGTAAGTGTTTGGTGGCCTTGAATAGGTCTGGGTAGCTTTTATGAATTGTTCGTATTATTGGACAGCGTCCCGGGGGTTCAGGTATGTCTCAGATTTTGACCGAGCTAGGTTAGTGAATACTAGCATTGCTAATTGTTAAAGATCTGTTGCAATCGCACTTGCGACATGGTGAATGAAACGTGCGGAGCCGCATGTGCTTTTTATTGGTCATAAGCGAGTTTTGAAGTGGCCAGGATGGATCACATATGTGTTGAAGTTGTGTAGAGACGGGGCCATGCATTTGAAAGTGTGTGCACAGAAGCATGTACATAGATGCGGGTGTCTTCCACAGAAGCGGTGGGTCAACTGGTTTAGAGGATATTGCATCTATGAGGATTTTAGCCGCATATGCGATGATGTAGAAGTGACCAATATGTTCACTGATGCGTAAATTGCTGGGCAGACCACTTAAGTGGTATATTTCAGGAGTTTTTGCTCATCCTCTCATATTTTGAACCCTAGATTATTAGAAAGACAATTTTCTCTTGGAGACTTTCATAAGATTTTGGATAAGTGATTGCTACATATTTTATATTATTTTAAGAATCCGCATGGATTAATAACACTCAAGACATGAAATTTTGGGGTTTTTCTTACAACTTGAGAGAGTAAGAATTAAGGTTTTGAGCTATGATTTGGACTTGGATTTGAAAACCAAATATATAATTAAGCACGTGGAGTTATGGATAGTCGGAGTCCACCTCTTGACTCGGGTTCGATCGTGTGAGTCCGGGTTGACTTTTCTTGACCTTTTCGAAATTGAATATATATTGAAACATTATTATTTTGGATTAATTTCTATGGTCTTATTTTATATTTTAAAGTTGTGTTTGACTAGATTCGAGCTGGTCAGAGGTGGTTTATAAAGGAAGGCTATATTAGAAGGTTGATTTGGGCTTGTTAAGTTAAGTATCTTGCCTAATCTTGTGTTAAGAATAACCCTTAGGATTTGGCCTTATTTTTCTTGGTGTAACATGTGATAAGAGATGTATATGAAAGGTGACTAGTGTATATGCGGGTGCTATATATGTGTTATGATCGGATTATAATTTAGGCTTCATGCCATTTTTTGATTGTGTGCTCTCTATCACACATATTGAACTATTTGTATGACCGTGAGATTATCATTTCATACTAGAGATCATGCATAGGATTATTATCTCCTAATTAGCCGAGATGGACTACTTGGACTTGATGCTATAATTAATTTTGTCGTAGCCATGTCTCACATCTAGAGAACATATCCACACTTTAGCATCATTATGTCCTTGTGCGCCTTATTGATGAGTTATGAGCTTATGTCTCTTTTATGATGAATTGGTATCTTGAATTTTAATGATTACATCACATATGGACATATTTAGCAAATTGATTTTGTTTTGGCACGACTTGTTTTCGTGCTGATATTGTGGTGTTGATGATGTTGTGGAACGAGGCCTTTACCGTGTAGCTATGTGATATTGTTATTGTTTTGCACAAGAATGGTATATTGTAGAGCATGTGAATTTAGATCCATCCCCTAGGTTACTTTCTCATGCTACTCTCTTGATGGCGTACTTGTGAATTTTGATATGTTGAATGATTTTGGTAGATTCCAATATAGAATCCGATGATGTGAGTTGAGCATAAGGGTGGATGCTTGGCCATAAAATTTATACTTTTTGCCTTGTTATGCATTTTATATGATTCACAGTTAAGTTCTAATATACTTCTTTATGCCTTTATTATTTGTTGATGACTCGTTTGTCAAGACTGATTTATCTTTGTTGAGCTGATATCTCTTGATTTGATAATGTTATGATGTTACATCTTGTTATATCTTGTTGCAAGTTATTATATATATTGCACATGTTCTTACATTGGTGAGTATCACATGATTTGAACCTCGTCACTACTTCACTTAGGTCATCGCCTAAACGAAATGCACAGATTTGGTAAACATATCCACAATGAACAACACAACATCAAGCTTCTTCAAAGTCTATGGTAACCCTACCATAAAGTCCATAATAATGCGCTTCCACTTCCACTCTGGTATCATCAAGCTCCGAGTGGTTTGGAGGTGGATTCTAGAGGAAACATTGTAATTGAGCATTGAGTGGTCTGTGGAGTGAGGTAAGTATTGTGTCTAACCTTGACTTGAGGAAATTAGGAACATACGACCCATTTTCTATATAAAATTCATGTGAGCGGCGTATATGTGAGGTGACGAGTACTTATGCGCTGCTAATTGATCTGTTTTTGCTTGTTTCTTTTCGTTCTTCTCATATTGTCTCTCTCCTCGCCTTAGTTGTTACATACTTTAATTGTATTCCCATGCCTAATTGCTACTTGATAGACATTGTTTCCCTCTATTAATGTCATTAATTATTATGTAGTTTCATTATCTCCTATTAATCGCTTAAGCTTGTTTATCTGTACTTTTGTGGTATATCCTTAATCGGTCTCGCTGTATAGTACCACTTATGTTAATCATTCATGGTATGCAAGCTTCCTATTTATTCGGTATGAGGTTTATGCTTTGTGAAGGATTTTGTGATTTGAACTACCAAATTTATGTACATACTGAGTAATTAATATTGATATCGTGGGATCATTTGCACTCCGCAATAGGTAGAATAAAGGTGATATATTGAGAAGTAATAAGGGTAAAATGATATGTATGGTAGGATCGGGTTGCACGCTGCAACATGTGTAATAAGGGTGGATTGTTTGGTGGAATAAGGGTGAACTGTGATTTTGTTATTGTGATATGGTGGGATCGGGTTGCACGCTGCAACACTTCTACTTATATTCTGTTATTTATGCTATTATGAGGAATAAGGGAGGAATATGATATGTACGGTGGGATCATTAGCTTTACGATATTCTTATCTGCACTTAAGGATTGGTAGTATCTGAACGCTAGTTATTTACTTTCTTAGAACTGTAGTTATATCTTGCAAGTTACTGCTATGTCTATTCTCTTTTTCCTTTTCTACTCTTATCATATATACCATGTACAAGTTGTAGTGTGAGTGACCTGCCATAGCCTCGTCACTCCTTCGTTGATGTTAGGCTCGGCACTTCCCAATACACGGGGTCGATTGTACTGATGTTGTACACTGCACTTGTTGTGCAGATTTTGAAGCTGGTCCGAGCTGATCTCGAGGTTGAATGCATGATCCATCTGATAGGAGACCCAAGGTAGACCTGTTGGTGTCCGAAGGCCCTGGCCTCCCTTTCTACAAATTTCATTTTATTGTTTCTTCTATTTCGAAAATACTTGTATATCTTTCGGACAATTACTTGTAGTAAAATTTCAGAAGTTTGTGAATTATGACTCTAGATTCAGGGTAGTAATATATATATTGCGGTGTTATTTATTTGTTATCGCACTCATTTTAATTCGTTATAGCGTATTTGTTGTTAATTACTAAAGTGTAAACGAACTTGGCTAATGATTCTGTAACGTTGGCTTACCTAGCAAGTGTAATGTTAGGCGCCATCATGGTCCCGACAGTGGGCGTCAGTTTCAAGGCCAACAGTCATAACAGTTGAGGTCCTGTTATACTTATGGTGATCTGAGGCATGTTAATAGTTTTTCCCTCCTGTATCAAGCCCTTCACTACATCAGGGTTCTTGTGCCATGTTCCAGGAACCGGGTGCTGCACCACCCGCTCATCCACCTAGAGGTAGGGGTCAGGCAGCCAGAGGTATTTGTATTGCAATTAGAAGTGGGGTCAGGTTGCTAAAGGTGGCAGCTAGCTAGCCTGATGCCATCCTAAAGATGTAGTTCAGAGTAGTGAGGCCCAACCCCGATACTATGCTTTTCTAGCCAGGCTTGAGGCTGAGTCATCTGATGCTTTAATCACATGTAATGTCTCAGTTTGCAGTATAGATGCTTCAGTTCTATTTGATCCGGGTTCTACTTACTCCTATGTGTCATAATATTTTGCTTCATATTTGGTTGTTTCATATTTGGTTGTGCCGTGCTTCAGTGCCCTTGTGTATCTGTGCACACCCGTGGGGAATCCTATTATTGTAGATCGTTTTTATAGTTCGTGTGTGGTCATCATTGGGAGTCTTGAGTCTAGTGTAGTCCTTCTACTTCCCGATATGGTTGATTTTGATCTTATCTTGGGTATGGATTGGCCGTCACCTTATCACGCTATATTGTACTGTCACACTAAGACAGTAACCTTAGCCTTGTCAGGGTTGCTTTGGTTAGAGTGGAGGGGGAATATTGGCCATTCTACCAGTAGGGTTATTTCTTATACGAAGTCTCGACATATTGTCGAAAAAGGGTGTCTACCTTGTTTGGATTATGTTCTCTATTCTAATGCGGAGGTTCCTTCAATGGATTCAGTACCAGTTGTTCGTGATTTCTAGAGGTGTTTCTTACAGATCTAACGGGGAATGCCACCTTATAGGGATATTAATTTTTGTATTGATTTGGTTCCGGGTACTGAGCCCATCTCCATTTTGCCATACCGTATGGCCCCACCATAGTTAAAGGAATTGAAGGAAAAGTTCTAAGATTATCTTGATAAGGGATTCTTTAGAACTAGTGTGTCCTCTTGGGGTGCACATGTGTTGTTAGTGAAGAAGGATGGATCGATGAGGATGTGCATAGATAATCGGCAGTTGAACAAAGTCACCATCAAGAACAAGTATACACTGCCGAGGATTGATGACTAATTTGATCAGCTTTAAGGTGACAATGTGTTTTCGAAGATTGACTTGAGATCCGGCTACCACCAGTTGAGGATTAGGACATCTGATGTCCTTAAGACAGCTTTTCGGACTCGGTACGATCATTATGAGTTTCTAGTGATGTCCATTATTTGAGAAATGCCACTCCAGCATTGATTTGATGAACTGAGTTTTAAAAACATATTTTGGACTCCTTTCTGATAATGTCTATTGACGATATATTGATCTACTCCCGGAGTCGAGAGGAGCATGAGCATCATATTAGGATTGTACTTCAGACGTAGAGAGATAGCCAGTTGCATGCTAAATTTTCAAAGTGCGAGTTTTGATTGGATTCAGTCGCTTTCTTGGGGCACGTTGTATCAGCATAGGGCATTCAGGTAGATCATAATAAGATTGAGGCAATTCAGAACTATCCTAGACCCACTTCAGCCACGGAGATACAGAGTTTCTTCGGTTTGGCGTGCTATTACTGTTGATTTTTGGAGGGGTTTTCACCTATAGCAGCCCCATTGACCAGGTTGAGAGAAGGGTGACCCGTTTGGATGGTCAGACGAGTGTGAGGCGAGCGTTACGAAGATCAAGACTGCTTTGACTACATCGTCCATGTTGGTGTTGCCCGCAAGTTTAGGATCTTATACGACATATTGTGATGCGTCCCGTGTTGGGATCAGTGCAGTATTGGTGCAGGATGGCAGGATGATTGCATATGCATCGCGACACTTGAAGGTTCATTAGAAGAATTACCCTGTCCATGACTTAGTGTTGGCAGCCATTGTCCAGGCGCTGAAGATTTGGCGACAATATCTTTACGGCGTTTCATGTGAGGTTTTCAGGGATCATCGGAGCCTTCAGTATTTTTTAAAGCAAAAGGATCTCAATTTGAGGCAGAGGTAGTGGTTAGAGCTATTGAAAGACTATGATATCATCGTCTTATATAATCCCGATAAGGCCAATATGGTGGCCGACGCCTTGAGTAGAAACACAGTGAGTATGGGCAGCCTTGCGTTCATTCCTGCCGGTGAGAGGCCGCTTGCTTCAGATGTTCAGACTTTAGCCAAACAATTTGTGAGGTTTGATATTTCAGAGCCCAACCATGTTATGGGTTGTACATTCGCGCGATCTTCTTTGTTTGAGCGCATAAGAGATCGATAGTATGACAACCCTCATTTATTGGTCCTTAGGGACACAATGTGGCACGGTGGTGCCAAGCAGGGTGCTGTTGGAGATGAAGGAGTCATGTGGATAAACGGCCGTGTTTGTGTGGCTAATAGGGATGGACTTCGTGAGTTGCTTGAGGAGGCCTATAGTTCCTGGTATTCTATTCATCCGGGCGCCGCCAAGAGGTATCAGGACTTGTGGAAGCACTATTGGTGGAGGAGAATGAAGAAGGATATAGCTTATTATGTAGTGTGATGTCTAAATTGTCAGCCCATTTCATTCCGGCGGCAGTTACCTATTCTTCAGAGCGTTTGGTAGAGATTTATATCCGCGAGCCTCCGTTTTCACGGTGTGCCCGTGTCTATCATTTCTGATCGAGGTATACAAATCACTTCGTACTTCTAAAAAGAAGTACAGTGTGAGTTGGGCACACGAGTTGAGTCGAGCACAACGTTTCATCCTCAGACAGACGGACAGTCCGAGCGCACTATTCATATATTGGAGGATATTCTCTGTGCATGTGTTATATACTTCGGACGATCATGGGATCAGTTATTTCCCAATTGCAGAGTTTGCCTACAAAAACAGCTACCAGCCAAGCATTCAGATGGCTCCCTTTGAGGCATTATACGGTAAGCGATGTCTAGTATGTTTAGGGTTGAGAAATTGTGAGAAATGAGCCAAGTCATGTTTTTCCACTCTTTCACCCAGTTGCAGATATCACAACTGCAAGACTACGGTCGCAAATGCAAACCCTATCACATGAGTGAATTTAGAAAATGGGAACCTAGAACCACAGAAAATCAGACCAAAAACATTGAAAAATGATACAGCACTCCAGTGGTAAGTGATCGCAAGTACGACCACTTCCTTCACAAATGTGAAGGTCCACAGTTCGCAAATGCGAGGTTCACCTAGCACAACACATGCTCGCAAATGCGAACTATTTTTAATGAAAGCAAGGCTTACAATTGCGAGTCATAACTCGCAATTGAGATATCTGCAATACAGCACCAGAACATGTATTGCACTAGTAGTCCTAACATTAGCCAAACTTATCTGAAACACGCTTGAAACTCACTCGAGCCCCTCGGGCTACAAACAAAAAATACACACAAGTATAATAACATCATTAGAACTTGATAAAGCAATCAAAACACAAAAGTAATATCTTAATCTACGTATCAATCCTCAAAAGGAATTAAATTTCAAAGTGAAACTCAAGAACACTAGAATCACATTTATGCGTACGAATCATGTCAACTCAATTTCGAATTGAACAAAATTTTTGGGACAAGTTTCAAAGAGCCATACGGAACTATTCCAAGTATTAACATCAAAATCTGAACCTGTAGCTCTGAAGTCAACTTACGGTCAAACTTACTACTTTCTAACTTTCAAAATTTCTAGTGTTTAGCAAAATTAGTCAAAACAGGTTAGGGACTTCTGATTTAAAATTCGAGCATGCGCCCAAGTCTCAAATCACTATATAGACCGCCGGAGTCGTCAAAATACCGATCCAGGTCCGTTTACACAAAATATTGACCGTAGTTAACTAAAACCATTTTTGTGGCAAAAATTCACATTTTCTTCAATTTTTCACTTAAAGGCTTTCCGGAATGAAACGCGGAATGCGCACGCAAAATGAGAAATGCTAAATGGATCTAATCTAGATATCGTAACACTAGAATAGAGGTTATCTGTCGAAATTACCTATCGGTTCATTACATTCTCCATCTCTGAAATAAACGTTCGTCCTCGAATAGACATAAAATCGTACATTGACTAGTGAAAGGTGCGGGGATCTACTCCGCATATCGGACTCGAACTCCCATGTAGCTGCCAATATCGACATACCTCTCCACTGCACTCGAACCTAAGAATAACTCTTAGACCTCAACTTGCAGACTTGTCGTGCTAAAATGGCCACCGACACATCGTTGTAAGTCAAATCCTTGTCCACCCTAGGCCACGTCGCTCACTCTCTAAAGAATCTCAAAAGGTTTGATACATCAAGCCTCAACTTGCCCTTCTTTATGAACCTCGTCACACCCTTCATGGGTGAAACCCGAAGCAGAACCCTCTTGCGAACCATGAATGCGACATCACAAACTCTACGATCGGCATAACTCTTCTACCAAGGTTGATTTGTGCAAAGTCGATACTGAATAATCTTGACCTTTTCCATGGCATCTTGAACCAAATTGGTAGCAAACAACCGAGCCTCTCAGATCTCAAACTAACCAACTAGTGAACGACACGGTCTCCTATATAGTGCCTCATAGTGAGCTAAATGAATACTCGATTGGTAGTTGTTGTTATAGGCGAACTTTGCAAGCGATTAGAACTTATCCCAAGAATCCTCCAAACGCATAAAAAAGGTGCAAAGCATATCCTCAATTGTTTTAATGGTGTGCTCTGTGACTATCTCACGCTGTAAGACCATCCAGAAGTGCGATGCAAATTGTGCGCCCCGATCAGAAATCTTTGGACACCGGCACAGCGTGCAGACGAACAATCTTGCGGATATAGATCTTAGCCAACCGCTATGAATAATTGGTACCTGCTACTAGAATGAAATGCACCGACTTGGCCAGCCTATCCATGATCACGCATACGGTCTCAAATTTATTCTAAGTCCGTGGGAGCCTAACAAAAAATACATGGTAATACGCTCCCACTTCCACTCAAGAATCTCAAGCCTCTAAAACAAACCACCTTGTCTATAATGCTTGTACTTTACCTGCTGACACTTCAAACACCGAGGTACATGTGCAACTATATCGTTCTTCAGACTTCTCCACCAAGAATGCTGCCTCAAATCCTGGTATATCCTAGCAACACCCGGATGGACGGAATATTATGAATTGTGGGCCTCCTAAGGAATCAACTCACGAAGTCCATCGACATTGGGCACACAAATATGACCATGCATCAGCAAAACCCCATCATCTTCAATGGTAACATGCTTGGTATCACTGTGCCGCACCGTGTCCTTAAGGACAAGTAAATGGAGGTCATCATACCGACGCTCTGGAATGCTCTCCTACAAAGAAGATAAAGAAAAAGTGTAATCTAGAACCTTGCTAGGCTGTGAAACATCTAAGCTAGGACAAGGCCTGAATATCTTATGCTAGCGTCTCTCACCAACTAAAATATATACAAGGCTACACATACTCATAGCCCTTCTACTCAACCCATTGACCACAACATTAGCCTTCCCAAGATGATATAAAATGGTCCTAGTTTGTTGATACATAATAGAAATATCACCAAAATATTCTTTTGAGGGGAATTTTGATCTACGCAAAAAATTAGAGAGCGACTGAGGCAAGGAGACACATAATTTCGTCATGAATAAACCATACATTAGTTACTATAGAATCACTACTGTTGATTTGTTTATGTATTCGAACCTTTATAAGATGACCTTTTCCATATTTATAGAGGATACATTGTTTTATGTTTTGTTTGTGGATTTAGCTCTAGTTTAGTCGCATAAATTTGTTTATGGAGCTTTGAATATGTTGCAAACTTGTTCACGCTTTACTTATTCAAAAGAGAAACATTTTTTTGGTTATATGTTTATTATTATGTTTGGTTTAATTTAGTGATTCTTCTAAGTATTCAATTGATCTTTTTAAATTGTTGATTAAACAAAGTTAGGGGAAAGTTTGAGATACGTTTTCCTATAGACGAGTTCATTAATGTGTTCTTGCATATCATCATACTCATAACTCTACCTATGAGTATACCTCGTAGAGTTCAGATTTAATCTAGTGACAAATATTGACCTTACGTTCAAGCTAATTATCTAGTGAATTTGTAAGAATCATTTGAACTGGACTTGAATTTAAATAAAGTTACATCCTGTATAACTATGTTGCACCTGTCCTTTCAAGACCCTTTTCTCCTGTAGTGATAATAACCCGTTTAGTTCAACCCTCTAGTTCTCTGTGATTAATTATAAATAGCTATAATTTCAGTAGTTCATTGTCACGACCCAAAAATCACTAGTCGTGATGGCACCTAACTCGACCAGCTAGGTAAGCCAACTAACAATTAATACAATCCAAATGAAATTATAAGAAAATAGTGAAGTTTATCGGAACTTTTACAAATGAACCCAAGAATTGGTAGTACGAATCACAAGCTTCTACTACTTGGAATTTTACAATGCTGATACAAATAATTACACGATCTATTTGAAAATTACATAAACAGATTGACAACATCTAAAGCTACCAGGGACAAGTGGCAGCTATATCCAGAATGTACGAACATCTTCAGGGTCAGCTCCCGACATCACCAGCAGCTCTGCTATAAAAATCTGCACTCAAGGTGCAAAACTGTAGTATGATTACAACCAACCACATGTACCAGTAAGTATTTTGTGTAACCTCGTCGAAGTAGTGACATGGATTTTTAGTTAAAAGATGCTCACTAATAAAATACGTACTGAAACTAGCAATAGAACTATACTATAGTTTAACATAATAGAGGACACGAAACAAATGTACAAGCACTAACAGAGTACTAAAAGGGACCACAATTCAATAGTTTCCAATATCTCGACCATCTTTTCCTTAGATCAAAAACCAATAAAACACGATAGTCACCGCATAACTTTCATAGCCTGAGGAATATACTGTAATATCAAGTCAATTGCACGGAAACAACCTTCGTGCCTTTATCTCGTCCTCACCAAATATGCATAAAATAATATGAACTGGATGGAAGAAATGCTGATAACAGTAATGACGAAGTATGAAATATGAATGTAGCATTAATGAACAAGAATGTACATAAGGGCATCAATAACAAACTAGGCATAAATCATAGAATTAATGACAATAATTAGGAAAAGGAATGTAACTTCAACTAACTAGCATGGTGGAGGCATAAATACAAATATAACGAATAAGAGGGGAAGATATGATCTTTATGAGTAACAAGTGGAAGCATGAATGACTAACCTGGTAGAAGGCCTGTACTATGTGCAACAAAATAGATACGACAAGGATGTAATTATAACAGCTGGAGGCAGGCATGGTATTTGAAAGTTTAGCAGGTAGAAGGCATGAGCGACACAAAAATAAATAAATTAGGGAACAAGGACAGGGCATTAACAACAAATCACATCAGAACCATAAATATGACATAACAGCTCAATATAAGGTCATGAACGTATACATAAGGAAACGATATCACAATATAATGCATGTCCCTTGTTCTCACCTACACGGAAACGCATATCATGCTATAAACTCGTGATAATTTAAAGCATGATAATATAAATGAAATGACACGACATCACCCTTCATTCTTTACACTCACATAACATGGAACGACATCACCCTTTGTGCTTTTACTCACAAACGATATGGCACAGCGTCACCATTTGTGCTTTCACTCTCAATAATATGGCACGTCATCACCCTTCTTTCTTTTACTCTCAATAATATGGCACGCATCACCCTTCGTTCTTTTACTCTTAGTAATATCCCGTGGCATCATCCTTCGTGCTTTACACTCTCCCTCACATGATAAAGTATATACAATGCCACGACATCACTCTTCGTTCTTTACACTCTTCCTTACCAAGCATATGCATAACAATGACAAACAAGGCAGGAAGCATAAATAACGTTAAGGAGAATTGTTAAAAGAATATCCTAAATGAATCCCAATCACAACTTTCCAAGCCAACAATAGTTCAATAAACCTAAAAGAACCTTAGTATTCAGGTATTTCAACAAATCTTACGAATGATCTAAAACACAAATATAGAATCTATTATCTCAAGGATATCAGTCGTAGCAACGTATTAATTATTACGCCATAGTGATGACTGAATTAGACAAACAAATGTATTCTAAGAGTTTCCATAAAAATTGATCAAGTAATAATAAGCTAAGTCTTAGTTTCTAAACTTTAATACAATGTTCTTGGTATCTAGGAGTCATGTAGGGCATGGAGCAAGAAGGTCACTTGCTTCTACAAGACACTATTTATAACATAATTTACCCCAAGCACGGATAACCCTAGTACATGTCTCAGTTCGGCTAGTTCAATACTCAATTTAATTATTTCCTTTACAAATTCACTTCCGCTGGGGTCAATCTAGAAAAAGAATATTAAATACATCACACAATGCAATGGAAAAAAATTAAATTAATAAAGCTGTGATTTTAAAATAATTCCTAAAAAGTCAACAAAAATCAACCCGGCCCCACCCAATAAGAACATGGGTCCAAGGGTAGGTCTTTACTACCTATAGCCTCACGTGTCCAAATACGTAATTTGTTTCCAAATCCGAGCCCTTTTCAACTCTCAAATACAAATTTTTATTTTTCAATGTTTGACAAAATCCCCAAATTTTTTCCTGGATTCTCATGAATTTGATGTTAAAATCATATGTAAAATCATGATATGTTGTTGAGAATTCATTAGAGGTACTTACCCAATGATTTGGTATGAAAATCCCTTCAAAAATTCACCTCTGTTGCTCCTCATATTTTCGTATGTGAAAGTATGCCATAAATAAATTGATAAAGCTGGGAAATGAGATGTTACATCCGCATTTTTGTACGTTAAAATTTTGTCGTATGTTAATCAACGTAAGCTCAGGAATAAGATTATTTTGGGATTATAAGTATTATGCTATTTCAAACATGTGATAAATAAATGCGTGAAGGTGAGAGAGTAAGCAAATCGAAGAAAATGAAATTCTTCGATGTTTGACAATTTGGGAAAAATACGGTCCAAGCTATAATACCCGGTATTTATGGACTAGTACCATATAAAGTACCACATGACCATGATAGTAACGTGTATAAAATGTGCTAAAAGTAAGTAGTATTTTAAGCAATTTAAGATAATTCTTAATTGTGGGGATAATTGGGTAATTATGGATTTTTAAGTGGGAGATTAATTTATAAATGGAATTTTTGGATAAAGCTTAAGGGGGACACTCCCCTCAACGTGACAGCAAGCATGGAGGCTTAATCAACCCTAATATGACTAAGTAAGTCTTCATATTAGGTTGAATCATTTGGGCATTCTTTTTCCAAGTCACCACATAAGTGGGGCCAACACCCAAAGATATAAAGACCTCTCTAGATTCACTTTGCATATCTACAAGCTAATAGAGAAAATTCAGTAAGTATCATACACGACTTCTCAAATTAAAAGAGAGATATAACATTATTTGAATGGCAATGTGATTTACTTCAACAATTCATACGAGATTGTATCTTAGCCACGTGTGATTGTGATATTTTAAGGGATTACGGTGTAATATTTCTCAATAACATCATACGAATTTTTCCCTACTTAGATCCGCCATTACATGTTTCGTCAAAAAATATGTGTGTTAGAGGAATGGTCAAAAGAATCGGTCCAGGTATCTTAAGAATATACCTTATTTCTTCTTGGCATGATCTATATGACACGAACGAAACGAGCAAATGCACAACTTCCATAAATGACTCTATTCATAGAAGTATTAGAGATGCCTATGTTCTTGAATTCCCATATGTCTTATTGTTATATCGTCTGTTCATGGGTCTTAGAAAAAACATAAGTTGATAAAGTTTGTTACATGATATTAAAGGCATAATGGTCTTATGACATTCCGAGAGATTTTATTGACACACTTCTCATGCATTGCATTCATTTATACATGTACATTGACCCATGAACAAATGACGTTGTATACGCGTATATATGTATATTTTATGTATATGGGAAATGGGAAAAGTTTACGGCGTTATATACGCACCACCACCTGGTCAGTTGGTATACGTTGATGATTATGCCCACAATGGCCGAGATGATATGTTGGGATGCTCTCAATGGCTTGATGATGTTATGAACACATGTACCTATGCAGAACATGATATTCATACGCGCATGCATGACACTATAAGTATAACATGATTTACCGTATACAGACTTACATGTCGAGTTTTTTACTCCATGTTTCTCTCATGTCTATTCTATTATTTACTGATTTTCATTCCTTACATACTCGGTACATTATTTGTACTGATGTCCCTTTTGAGTGGGGATGCTGCATTTCATGTTCGTAAGTCCGGATAGAGATGTCGAGAGTCCTCTAAGTAGGCTATCAACTCAACGGATGTTTTGCGCGCTCCATTTGCTTCGGCGTTGCTTGTTTGGTCACTATGATTTAGACATGTATTGTTTGGTATGGCGGGGCCCTGTCTTGATCTTTATGATAAGTATGTTCTCTTAGAGGCTTGTTGACAGATGTCATGTATATGGATACTTGTATTGCCTTGTCAGCCTATACGGTAAGTATATAATGGATCACATTGGCCTTATAGGCCTGTATGTCACAGGTATTAGTTTCTATATCAAGTTGGGTCATTATATATCGGGTATTCTCTCATGTTTACTCTAGTTATCTCATAACAACCCTTCTAGGCGACTTGCCTATGATGATGTAATAAGAAAGATACATTACGTTGGTACTCGGTTGAGTAAAGTATCGGGTGCCTGTCACGGCCTATCGATTTGGGTCTTGACAAAATTTGTATTAGAGCAATTTTGTCATAGGGAGTCTACAAATCGTGTCTAATAGAGTCTTGTTTATGGGTGTGTCATGCACCACATTTATAGGCGGAGGTTACAGGGCATTTAGGACTGTCACTCTTTCTTCTTACTCTAGATCGTGTGGTAGAGCTCAATCGTAGAAATTCAAATTCCTAAACTCTATCTTATTCATAATACGGTGATACCTACATCCATAAAGCCAGTTGGTAAGAGAATGAATGTGGCTATGAAAGAGTTGAGTCACGGGAACTCGATTTATCATGATGTTTATGATGAGTAAATGTAAGGTCTTCAGTAGATCATGTGTGTACTAAGACGTGTAAGCCTCATGATAAAGAGTCTTAAGGCATGAATATATATCCACCCCTATGGTGAAAGGTAATGAGATATTCAAAAGATAGATACAAAGTTCAATAAGTAAGAGAAGCAAGATGAAGAAGGGTACGAGGCGCCTAGTTAATGAAGATTATTAGTATTTACAATTCAGGCAGAGGAATATAAGCCTTTTGAGGTACCTTCAGTTGTAACAGAGGTATGTACAATTAGTAATACCCATCTCAGTTATGCTCCATGTGAGCTAACAAATATAGTTTAGGAAAAGGACGGGATAGGGTCCAGCTGGGGTTAAAGTAACCCAAAATGTTAGATGGATTGTTAGTGTTAGTTGGCATGTTCGAAGGATATTACGAACGTGGTAATAATTCTCCTTGTGAGACACTCAGATGGTGCACTCTAAAATAGTATAGCAAGATATGAGTACTACAGAGATAGGCACTAGAAGCCTTGAAGGGATAAATATTACCTTAGTATGACTCTCATACCTAGCAGAGAAAGAATATTAGGAAATTCGAAATGCAATGGATGGAGCAAGGGGAGCTAAAAGCAAAATAATGTCTTATTCGAGTTTTCAGAATAAAGTGATTGTCACGACCCCAGTTCGCCCTCCGTGAACATTTCGTGATGTCACCTAGTCCCTATAACTAGGTAAGCCTAACAATGCAAAAAAAAAACAACATAACTTGCGGAATAATTAAGTAAAAACTTAAAAAAAGCTAAAAGAAAGACTGTATATAAATGCCGCTCGGCATATACAACTAAAAAATAATGCGGAAGTCTACAATATCACCCCAAAACCCGGAAACTCACGGGAAACACAGGCTAACAGAAATGTAATACACGGCTCTAACTCCATAATGTCTAAACAACTGTAAGGAAGGAAAAACTTTCCACTAAAGCTGGAATAAGATAGAGACTCCTGGTCTGCAGACGTGGCAGATGTACCTCGAAGTCTCTGCTAGGTCTTTCAACCTCGAGGATAGTGCGCCTAGGTGGAAGTACCTAGATCTGCACATGAAAAACATGCACAGAAGGGGCATGAGTACACCACAGTGGTACTCAGTAAGTGCCAAGCCTACCCTCGGTCGGGTAGTGACGATGAAGGTCAGGGCCCTACTGAGGTTCAACATTATAATTGGAATTTATAGTATGAAAACATGCAGTGATAATGAGTACAGAAGTGAAATAAGACAGGTTAAACAAGGGAATAACCCGAAAATGCAAGGAGCGGAGTAAACACAGAATATGTATAGCTCAATAACAATGGTAACAATGAGGATCTCCCAGGATACCGTCTTGTAGTCCTTTTCTCCACTGTCCAGTGGATCCCCCGGGATACCGTCCCGTAGTCCATCATATTTGTATATCCGAAGGATCTCCCGGGATACCGTCCTGTAGTCCATCATATGTGCAGGGGGGTCTATCAGGAATCGAACTCGCAGTCCCAAAGTAAATATGCAGGGGAATCTATCGGGAATCTAACCCGCAGTCCTTAAGTAAATGTGCAGAGGGATCTATCGGGAATCTAACCTACAGTCCCAAAGTAAACAATCAGGGGGGGGGGGAGCTACCGGAATCCCTCATCCGTAGTCCCAATGTAAATACACAGCCACAACAAGAAGATATTCAGAAATAGAGTGCAAATATACAAGGCAACAAGTAGTTCTAGCCTAACATGCTTCACATAGTACAATTAAAGAAACTTAAGCAAATAGACAATTTAGGGCAATTAGGCATGCTTTTCTAAGCTAACATAGACTATAATTGCAAGTAGAATAAAACAGGTAAGAAAGAAACTTAGTCTAAATACTTAAAGTAAATCCGGATTTTCAATAATTAGCACAAGTACGCGCTTTTCACCTCACGTAGGAGGCATTCAATTACCAAATATCACATCCTAAGGGGAAAGGTCCCCCACAATAGGTTAGACAAGCCACTTACCTCGAACCGTCTCAAAATCAACTCGAGCCCACATCTCGGAATTGGGTAAAAGTTATACTTTCCGGACTCCCATTCACTCACGAACTCACTCGACCCGAAAAATCGAAATCTGATGCCAAAAACCCCTTAAATTCTAAGAATTGCGTTTTGGAGAAGTTCACCAAGTTCCCATGGTTCCCGCCCCCTCCCCCCNCTCTAAAAATGAATTAGGATTAGAAAATGTTACCTATGATCCTTCTCTTAAAAACCCACTGAAAATCGCCAATTCCCGAGATCTCAAATGATTTTTAAACTTATGAATAAACCCTAAAATGTTTTTTGCAATAAACACACAGGGATCTCACACCTGTGGTCCCAATCATCGCACCTGCAGAAAATGCATCGCAGGTGCGGAATTCACTGAAGTCTACTGAGGCCGCACCTGCGATCGTTTGGTCGCGCCTGCGGTTCCACACCTGCGCAACTCAGGTCGCACCTACGACCGCTGGCCAAATCCCTCGCCATCGCACCTGCGATCAGCCCTACCGCGACTGCGTGTCCGCACACGCGAGAAAACCTTTGCAGGTGCGAAAACACCAGAAGAGGTCTGGTTCAGCCATTTGATAAGTCCCAAATTCTCCCGTTAAGCATCCGAAACAACCCGGAGCCCCCCAGGACATCAACTAAAACCACCAACTGACCCTAATACCTTATTCGAACCTGGTTGAGCCTTAAAAACATGTCTCATAACATTAAAATCATAGATTATCCATCGGTTCAAGCCTAGGAACTTAGGAAACTTCTAGAATTCACATCCGATGCCGAAACACGTATAAACTCATCCGAATGACATCAATTTTTACACACACATCCCAAATGACATGGCGGAACTACTACAACTTCCGAAATTCCATTTCGACCCTCAGATCAAAAACTCACTAACGAACTGGAAATTTAAAAAATTCAAGCTTCGGCATTTCAAGCCTAAATGAGCTACGAACTTCGCATTTCCATTTTAAGGTCGTCATCACACTGTTCCGACTACGGGAAACTTTCCAACACCTAAGCTCTCATTTAAGGACTAAGTGTCCCAAAACTCTCCGAAACTCAAAACTGAATGTCCTGGCAAATTCAATTTAGCAGAAATATACTTGGGGAAAATAGTTAATAGGGGATCGGGGCGTAAATTCTTATAACGACCAGCCAGGTCGTTACATCATCCCCTTCTTAAGAAAATCGGTCGTCGTCGAACGAGCATAGAAACATACCTGAAGCTGGGAAAAGATGAGGGTACTGACTCCGCATATCCTTCTCAGTCTCCCAAGTTGCCTCCTCGACTGGCTGACCCCTCCACTGAACCATTATAGACACAATATCCTTTGACTTGAGATTTCAGACCTGCCTGTCCAATATAGCTACAGGCTCCTCAACATATGATACGGGTCACCGTGATATCTCCGGAGCATCGAAACATTTAATACCGGATGAACTCCTGCCAAGCTGGGAGGTAAGGAAAGCTCATAAGCAACCTCCCCAACACGCCTCAATATCTCAAAAGGGCCAATAAATCTCAGACTCAACTTCCCTTTCTTCCAAAATCTCATAAAGCCCTTGATAGGCGAAACCCGAAGCAGAATCAGCTCTCCGACCATATATGAAACATCACGAACCTTCCGATCCGCGTAACTCTTCTATCTGGACTGGGCTGTACGGAGTCTATCTTGAATAACCTTGACCTTCTCCAATGCATCCTGAACCAACTCTGTGCCCTATAGCCTGGCCTCACCCGGCCCAAACCAACCCACCGGAGACTTGCACCTCCTACCATATAAAGCCTCATACGGCGCCATCTGAATCCTGGACTGACAATTGTTGTTGTAAGCAAACTCCGCCAATGGGCAATAACTGCTCCCAAGACCCTCCAAACTCAATCACACACTAGAATCTGAATAGTGTTCTCGGACTGTCCGTCCGTCTGGGGGTGAAATGCTGTGCTCAACTCCACCCTAGTACCTAAATCCTGCTGAACGACTCTCCAAAACTGTGAAGTGCACTGAGTACCTCTGTCTGAAATACTATACCATGCAGACGAGCGATCTCTCGGATATAAATCTCTGCCAACCGCTCCGGTGAATAAGTAGTCAGTACCGGAATGAAATGGGCTGATTTGGTCAGTCGATCCACAATCACCCAAATAGCATCATGCTTCCTCAAAGTCCGAATAAGTCAAACCACAAAGTCCATGGTGATCCGCCCCCACTTCCACTCTAGAAGGTCAATCTGCTGAAGTAATCCTCTCGGTCTCTGATGCTCACATTTGACATGCTAACAGTTGAGACACATGGCTTTAAAATCTGCTATATCCTTATTCATTCTTCGCCACCACTAGTGTTGTCTTAGATCTTGGTACATCTTCGTAGTACCCGGATGGATGGAATATCGTGAACTGTGGGCCTCCTCAAGAATAAACTCCCGAAGTCCATCTACGTTGGGCACACAGATACGGCCCTGCATCTCATCACCCCATCCTCTCCTATAGTCACATCTCTGGCATCACCCCGCCAGACTCTATCCTGGAGAACTAAAGGGTGAGGATCATTATACTGGCGCTCTCAGATACAATCATGGAGGGAAGAATGAGAAACCACACAAGCTAATACCCGGCAAGGCTCAAAAAGATCCAATCTCACGAAATGACTACCTAAGGACTGAACATCTAAGGCTAGAGGCCTCTCAGCTTCATGAAGGTATCCCAAACTCCCCAAACTTTCCACCCGAAGACTCAAGCCGTCGGGCACAACATTGGGGTTGCCCGGGTGGTATAATATCGTGATGTCATAGTCCTTTAGCAACTCTAACCATCTACACTGGCGCAAATTTAGATCCTTATGCCTGAATATGTGCTGCAAACTCAGGTGGTCAGTATAAATCTCACAAGGCACACCGTACAAATAATGACGCCAGATCTTCAAGGCATGAACAATGGTAGCTAACTCAAGGTCATGGACATGGTCATTCATCTCATGCATCTTCAACTTCCTGGACGCGTAGGCAATCACCCTACCGTCCTACATCAACATCGTTCCAAGGCCGACTCGTGAGGCATCACAATAAACTGTATAAGACCCCGAACCAGTAGACAATACCAAGATTAGGGCTGTAGTCAAAGCTGTCTTGAGCTTCTGAAAGCTCACCTCACACTCCTCTTTCCACTGAAATGGAGCACCCTTCTGGGTCATATAGTCATAGGGGCTGCAATCGATGAAAATCCCTCCACAAAATGACGGTAGTAGCCCGCCAAGCCAAGGAAACTGTGAATCTCTGTAACTGAGGATGGCCTGGGCCCACTCTGCACGACCTCTACCATATTCGGATCCACCCGAATGACCTCACTCGATACTACGTGGCCAAAGAAAGCCACATAACTCAACCAAAACTCACATTTTGAGAACTTTGCATACAACTTCTTCTCTCTCAGGGTCTGAAGCACTTTCCTCAGGTATTGCTTATGATTTTCCTGATTCCGGGAGCAAACAAGAATATCATCTATGAAAACAATGACGAACGAGTTGAGATATGGCCTGAAGACACTGTGCATCAAATGCATAAATGTTGCAGGGGCATAAGTCAGCCCAAATGAAATAACTAGAAACTCATAATGACCATACCGAGTCCAGAATGCAGTCTTCGGGATATCCGGCTCCTGAATCTTCAACTGATGGTAACCTGAGCGCAAATAAACCTTAGAAAATACATGTGCGCCCTGAAGCTGGTCAAATAGATCATCAATACGAGGCAAGGGAACGGTTCTTCACTGTAACCCCGTTCAACTAGCAATAATCGATACACATGCGCATAGAACCATCCTTTTTCATCACAAACAAGACATGAGCACCCCAAGGTGAAACACTGGCTCGAATAAAACCCTTATCAAGCAATTCTTGCATATGATCCTTGAACTCCTTCAACTCAGGATGAGCCATACGGTACGGAGGAATGGAAATGGGATTAGTGCCCGGCAACAAATCAATGCCAAAACCAATGTCTCTATCGGGCGGCATGGCCAGAAGATCAGCTGGAAACACATCAGGATAATCCCGTACCGCTCGAACTGAATCGACAGAAGGGGTATCAACACTGACATCTCTTACATAAGCTAAATACGCGGCACACCCCTTCTAAACCATATGTTGAGCTTTAAGGAAAGAGATAACTCTACTGGGAGTGTGATCTAAGGTACCACTCCACTCAACACGCGGAATACCTGGCATAGCCAGCATCACGGTATTGGCGTGACAATCAAGAATATCATAATGGGAAGACAACCAGTCCATGCCCAAGATAATATCAAAATCCACCATATCGAGTAAAAATAAATCCGCACTGGTCTCAAAATCATGAATAGTAAACAAACACGACCGTTAAAGGCGGTCCACAACAAGGGAATCTCTTGTGGGAGTAGAAACATAAACAGGAGAACTCACAGAATCTCGGGCTATGCCTAAATGTGGAGCAAAATAAGAAGAAACATAAGAATACATGGATCCTGGATCGAATAGAACCGATGTATCTATGTGACAAACTAGTATAATACCTGTAATAACAGAATCGGAGACAACAACCTTAGTACGAGCAGGAACTACATAATATCTGGCCTGGCCTCACCCTCGAGGGTGACCTCTACCTCCCTGACCTCCGCCCCTAGCTGGCTGGGCAGATGGGATGGAAGCTGGAGCTGTGATCATGGCCTGAGAACTCTGCTGAGCACGTTGTGGCTGAAAAGTCTTTGAAGATGCACCCCGGTCAAGTCTGGGGCATTCCCTAGCCATATGGCGTGTATCGCCACACTCGAAACAAGCTCTAGGAAGAAGTGGTGGCTATGACTGGCT
The DNA here is from genome assembly GCA_005239525.1 of Nicotiana knightiana. Lineage (NCBI taxonomy): Eukaryota > Viridiplantae > Streptophyta > Magnoliopsida > Solanales > Solanaceae > Nicotiana > Nicotiana knightiana. Next base: position 91,996 of record ML428144.1, read on the forward strand.
AGGGCCAGGTCTGCCAGACTAACCTCTGAAAGCACCCCGCGCAGGAGGCGCGCTAGAAACTGGAGGTGCATAGTAAGGTTCCTGAAGCCTGGGTAGAGCCGGGGTACCGCTGGCTACTCGAATAGCAGAATGAATAGGGAGGCCCATATAACCCCTACCATGTCGACCTCCTGCTGGGCTACGGGCACTAGAGTAGTGGCGCGACTCTCGAGACCTTTTGGCCTCTCTCTCCTCTCGCTCCCTAGCGAGCATACCCTCGATCCTCCTAGCAATGCTCACTACATGTTGATAAGGAATGTCCATCTCCAACTATCGAGCCATGCTGGATCTGATGGGTGGGATAAGACCCTCAATGAACCAGAAAACCCTTTATCGGATAGTAGCAACCAAAGCCGGTCCATGCCTAGCCAATCTGGTGAAACGGATAGCATACGATGCAACTTTCATAGCACAGTGGTGCAAATGGTCAAACTCTGTGCGCCATGCGTCCTTGAGGCTCTGAGGAACAAACTCTCTCAGGAACATATCTGAGAACTGGGTCCAGGTCAGTGAAGCAGCCTCGTCTGGACTATCTAACTCATAAGTGCACCACCAATCATAGGTGGCCCCGCGAAACTGGAAGGTAGTAAAGGAAACCCCACTAGATCCGACTATGCCCATAGTGCAAAGAATACGGTGAAACTACTCTAGAAACTCCAAGGTATCGTTCGATGCTAGTCCACTGAATACCGGAGGATCATACTCGTTGAACCTCTCAAGTCTCTACTGGTCATCCTCTGAAGCAGTTGACCCATCCTCGGGCTGAACTGGCACTACGGGCGGCGCCAGAATGATCTCTGGGGCCTGCTCCACATGTACTCGCTGCTCATGAGTGCGGGCGGCGGGAGTTTGGGCTCCTCCCCCGGCCTGGGATGTGGCTGCAGCAAGGGGGAGCAACCCTGCCTGAGCCAGACTGGTGTACATAGACATGAGCTGAGCTAACGTCTCCTGAAGGGCTGGAGTAGTAGTGGCAATAGGCGTGTCAGGTGCCTGGACTTCGGCTGGATCTGCTAGTGGTACCTCACCGGCAGCTTGCGCAGGTGGTCTCGTTGTACCACGTGCGCGTCCTTGGCCTCTACCTCGGCCACCGCCTTTGATGGTTGCAGTAGGGGTCGCGGGTGCATGATCGTCCTGAGTAGCACGTGTCCTCACAATCTGTGAGAAGATAGAAGATAGAGGTTTATAATTGATGTCAAAAAAAAAAAATATCGCACGACAAGAAAAGCAAATGAGGTAATGATTTTTTATAAACAGTTACATAGCCCCTCGTATATAAGTACAGACGTCTCCGTACCGATCAACGAGACTCTAATAAACCGGATTCCTATGAACCTAAAGCTCTGATACCAACTTGTCAAGACCCCAGTTCGCCCTCCGTGAACATCTCGTGATGGCCCCTAGTCCCTATAACTAGGTAAGCTTAACAATGTGAAAAAAACAACATAACTTGCAAAATTATTAAGTAATAAATGAACAAAATATAAAAGAAAGACTGTATATAAATGCCGCTCCGCATATACAACTCAAAAATAATGCAGAAATCTAGAATATTACCCCAAAAATTGGAAACTCACGGGAAACACAGGCTAACAGACACGACTCGAACTCCAGAATGTCTAAACAGCTGCAAGGACGGAAAAACATTCCACTAAAGCTAGAATAAGATAGAGACTCCTGGTTTGCGGACATGGCAGATGTACCTCGAAGTCTCTACCAGGTCTTTCAACCTCAGGGATAGTACGCCTGGGTGAGGTACATAGATCTGCACATGAAAACATGCACAGAATGGGCATGAGTATACCACAGCGGTACTCAGCAAGTGCGAAGCCTAACCTCGATCGGGTAGTGATGAGAAGGTCAGGGCCCTACTGAGGTTAAACAATATAATAGGAATTTACAGTATGAAAACAGGCAGTAATAATGAGTACAGTAGTGAAATAAGACAGGTTAAACAAGGCAATAACCTGAAAACACAAAGAGCGGAGTAAACACGGAATATGTATAGCTCAATAACAATGGTAACAATGAGGATCTCCGAGGATACCGTTCTGTAGTTCTTTTCTCAACTATCCAGCGGATCACCCGGGATACCGTCCCGTAATCCATCATATGTGTATATCTGAAAGATCTCCCGGGATACCATCCCGTAGTCCGTCATATGTGCAGGGGGATCTATTGGGAATCGAACCCGTAGTCTCAAAGTAAATAGGTAGGGGAATCTATCGGGAATCTAACCCGCAGTCCCAAAGTAAAGGTGCAGGGGGATCTATCGGGAACCTAACCCGCATTCCCAAAGTAAAAAAACAAAGGGGGGGGAGCTACCGGAATCCTACATCCATAGTCCCAATGTAAATACGCAGCCACAACAAGAAGATATTCAGAAATAGAGTGCAAAAATACAAGGCAACAAGTAGTTCTAGCTTAACATGCTTCACGTAGTACAATTAAAGCAACTGAAGCAAATAGACAGTTTAGGGCAATTAGGCATGCTTTTCTAAGCTAACATAGACTATAATTGCAAGTAGAATAAAACATGTAAGAAAGAAACTTATTCTAAATACTTAAAGTAAAACTGGAGTTTCAACAATTAGCATAAGTACGCGCTCGTCACCTCAGTACGAGGCATTCAATTACCAAATATCACATCTTAAGGGGAACAGTTCCCCACACAAGGTTAGACAAGGCACTTACCTCGAACCGGCTCAAAATCAACTCGAGACCACGTCTTGGAGTTGGGTAAAAGTTATATTTTTCGGACTCCCATTCACTCACGAACTCACTCGACCAGAAACATCGAAATCCGATGCCAAAAACACCTTAAATTCTCAGAATTTCGTTTTGGGGAAGTTCATCAAGTTCCCATGGTTTTCCCCCTATTTTTGATAATTAAACTAAATAAAACAACGGAGATTAATGGTCTAACAATGAATTAGTATTAGAAAACGTTACCTATGTTCCTTCTCTTCAAAACCCATTGAAACTCGCCAATTCCCGAGCTCTTAAATGATTTTTAGACTTATGAAATAAACCCTCGGATTTTTTTGGAATAAACACACAGGGATCTCGCACATGCGATCCCGATCACCGCACCTGCGGAAAATGCATCGCAGGTGCGAAATTCACTAGAAGAGGTCGCACCTGCGGAAAATGGTCGAGCCTGCAGTTTCGCACCTACGGAACTCAGGTCGCACCTGCGACCTCTGGAAAAATCCCTCGCCATCACACTTGCGACCAGCCCTACCATGCCTGCGTATCCGCATCTGCGGGAAAACCTTCGCAGGTGCGAAAACACTAGAAGAGGTCTGGTTTACCCATTTGAGAAGTCCCAAATTCTCCCGTTAACCATCCGCAACAACCTCGAGGCCCCCAGGACCTAAACTAAAACCACCAACCAACCCTAATACCTTATTTGAACCAGGTCGAGCCTTAAAAACACGTCTCATAACATCAAAATCATCGATTATGCATAGGTTCAAGCCTAGGAACATAGGAAAATTCTAGAATTCACATCCGACGCTGAAACACGTTTAAACTCATCCGAATGACCTTAAATTTTGCACAGACATCCCAAATGACATGACGGAACTATCAACTTCAAGAATCCCATTTCGACCCTCGGATCAAAAACACACTAACAAACTGGAAACTTAAAAAATTCAAGCTTCGGCATTTCAAGCCTAAATAAACTACGGACTTCCAAAATGCATCCCGAACACGCTCCGAACTCCGAAATCACCTTACAGAGCTAACGAAACCATCGGGTTTCCATTCCGAGGACGTCATCACACTATTCCGACTACAGGAAACTTTTTAATACCTAAGCTCTCATTTACGGACTAAGTGTCCCAAAACTCTCCGAAACTCAAAACCGAATATCCTGGAAAATTCAATTTAACAGAAATAGACTTGGGGAAAATAGTTAATAGGGGCGTAAATTCTTATAACGACCAGCCGGGTCGTTGCAGTGATAGACATAGATGTTACCAGGAAATAAGAAGAGCGTTAATGAAGCATTATAAGTAAGATGTGGTACATGGATGACAATGGTAGATAAAAAAGATGACAGTATTATAGAGTCTATGGTCAAGTGAAGGAAACTGTGAGAGGGACAAGCTTTGAGGCAACAAAAGAGTATAGGTCATAAATGCATATCGTCATCTCGAGAAATAAGTTCGTGACTCTAACGTGGTTACTATAAGGGAAAGATAGACCCCATAGTGATAGAAATCAGTGTGGACTAGTGAACAAGATAAACTAAACATGAATTAGGGACTGAGTGTTTTGATAATAGTCAGTATCATGAGAGTTTCAGAAATTGCGTTACGACAATAATAGAATGGACGACAGAAGACTAACCTTTAAAGGTCATTCAGGAAGATGCTTCCCTAAAGCAAGAAATGTGAGCAAAGTTATGCTTAAGGGATTGTATATGCCAGTCATACTAAGTGTCATCCTTGTGAGTAAGGAATTTCATTATCCTTGGTGTAGAAGGATTACCGCAAGGCATGTAAGGATTGTCAACGATGTGAAAAGATGACAAAGATACAGAGGTAAAACATCTATAGGTAGATAGTCGTAGCTCTAGATCTTAGTACTTCCATAAACGGAGGAATATGGAGTGATGTGTCATAAGGTCTGAATTAAGTGGTTCTAGTAATCATGGAATGGTAAAGGAAGAATACGGTAAAAAAAATGAAAAAGGAATGAGATAGCACTTATTCAAATGCTACAGATATGCTACAATTCCAGAACATTATTTAAGCACGAAGTCAATGATAGGAAGTAAGGCTTCCTGCCTGGAATGTTATTGATAAATAAGGAGCTAGTGCGAGAGCTAAGTTAAGACAAAGGAAATAACCCAAGAAAGATTATGCAGAATATTGATATGTGAATGTGCCAACGAGTAGTTAGTAGTTGATTCAGGAAGAGCCCATCGTTGTTAGACAAGAGGTTACACACAAATCAGCAGATCATGCAAGATAAACATAGTGAACCCCAACACGGAGAATTCAGTCTCGCATATATGACATCGGGACCCTTGAGAAATATTCAGATAGGAGTTGGGTAGTTAAAGGTATCATATGAATATTATGGAAATAAAATAGAGTGCCACGAGGAAGACAGTCAAAATATCAGTTCAGAAGCAACCATACAAGCACACGGGCGCGGAGGTAAGAACTGCGTACAATTATAGGTGAGTACGAACACTGAGAATTTCATCTACGATGTAATAAGCTCATAGCTTTACAAGAGTCAAAAGGTCTTCCTTAAGTACTACAACGAACGACTAACTGAGGAAGGCTTCAACCTAAACATGGTAACTCAAAGGAGAAAAAAATGGTCATGTAAAACAATCTCACTACAACATTGTATGCACTCTATAAGAAATTGGCACCTTCCGTGGCTAATGAATGGGAAGTAACGTCAAAAGTAATATTCGAGATCATATGAGTTGCGAAAAAATTCTTGCATGCGTGGGAACTAAGATAAGCTAAGTATGCACGCAACAAAGAGGTAGAAGACTAGGAAAAGTAATAGCTCACGTTCAAATAAAGTTGAGAAGGAATGAAAGGAATTATTCGATCAACGATCCATAGTTAGTTACGTTCTGAACGCACTTGCGAGTTCGGAGTATACATATATGTTTACAATCATACAACCGTACAAACTCCGTTATAAGTTAAAAGAAATAATTTGGTCGAGGTCATAGACAAAAGATTGAATTGTTAGAAGATTATATCCTTGATATTCCATACAGTTCATGAAGGGCTAAAGTAATAACTAATACCATGAGCCGCAGATGGGAAGATAACTTAAGCCTACACGAAGGTTGATCATATGGAAGCGGAAACTAAAGAGTTACATGAACTAAGTAAATCAGGAGTCTGATTATTAGACCTAGAAAATTATAAAAATCGTGATCGAAAACATTGCAGGATCAACCTTACTATCTGAGGTAGAAGAGAGATAGTACAACAACCATAGTCTATAATGGCTCTATGATAGAGCCAGTTAGGAAAGTAACAGCCTCATAATAAGTCAGTATGAAGCTCTCACCGGATTGTAGTATTATAATAAAGCTTCAAGTTGTGGATGTGAATTATACATATATTGAAGGGAGGTTATGAATGAGATAGAAGATATGATGCGAGATTTTAAGGTATGTAAGGTAAAAGTGAACAACGTACGAGATACTTAAATGCGGAAGATTGTGAATAGTCCATGCATCGGATAGAAGGCTAGAGTAATGATTTGAAGACGATTTCATGAATTGTACGAAATTAAAATACCCACGTAAGGTGAATCACATTGGGATTCTATAAAATATGACTATTGAAGTACATTATCGCCCCTAAGTGGATCAGGAAAATCACTTCGAATATTTCAGGATGCAACATAATCCATAGTGGCAATATATTACGTAAGAAGTTTAAAATTATCAATGGAAGATTGTAGATCAGCATAGACGTGAATCAACAATGGATGGGTAAATGTTTCAAAGTACGAGATGAGATCAGGCCATCAGTCCTAATATGAATAGTAATGAAGAAGCGTTTAAACACTTAGCCTTATGGCTATAGGATAAGCAACGAGAGTAACCTGGAGTTTGGTAGCAGACCTTAGTAACGATAAATTGAAGTAAGATTTATGGTATAGTATGGCCTACTTAGATGTAGTAAATCTAATGACGCCTAGAGGTACAACTTGACACAATTTTATATATGTTCACAAAGTGAAGCCTAGAGATTGGCTAGAAGCTGGAGGAAAGAGAAGAGAAGAGTCGCATAGGCGCACATAGAAAGTTAGAGTCGTACAGGCTGCATGGTAGAAGGTAGTTATAACTACGAGATTAGAAGGATTATAACTACAAGTCTTGGTGTGAGAAAGCTGCTTAAAGGGGGAAGTCCCCGGCCTTTGGGATTCATTCACAGAATAGTTGCCTAGATAGAAAGAGGAGTACTAAAGTATTCACAAGAGATGTGGGTTATGAGAATTATAAGTGCATCAATGTTGCAAAGGGGGGAATGTTGTTACACCTCATATTTTTGTACGTGGAAGTACGACATAAATAAGTTGATGAAATCTCGGAAATGAGATGTTACATCCCACATTTTAGTAAGTTAAAATTTCGTCATATGTTAATCAATGTAAGCTCGGGAATGAGATTATTTTGGGATTATAAGTATTATGGTCTTTAAAACAAGTGATAAGTAAATTCATGAAGGTGAGAGGGTGAGAAAATCGAATAAAATAAATTTCGTCGAAGTTTGACAATTTCGGATAAGATATGGTCCAAGCTATAATACCCAGTATTTATGGACTAGTACCGTACAAGATACGACATGACCATGATAGTAAGGTGTATAAAGTATGTTAAAAGTAAGTAGTATTTTAAGTAATTTGATATAATTCATAATTGTGGGGATAATTGGGTAATTATGGATTTTTAAGTTGGAGATAAATTTATAAATGGAATTTTTGCATAAAGCTTGAAGGGGACACCCCCCTCAACATGGAAGCAAGCATGAAGGCTTAATCAAGCCAAATGTAACTAAGTAAGTCTTGAGATTAGGTGGCATAATTTGGGCATTATTTGGCCAAGTCACCACACAAGTGGGGCCCTCACCCAAAGACATAAAGACCTCTCCACCAAAACCTATGGGCAGCAACGGGCACCCGATACCTTACTTAATCAGTGCCGATATACATATCATACTTATCACATCATCAAAGGTAAGTGGGCCAGAAGAGGCGTCATGAGATAACCATATTAAACATGAGGGAATACCCGATGACTTAACCTGATATAGAAACTCATACATGTGAGATACGGGCCTATAATGCCATTGTGATCCATTATATACTTTAAATATAAGCCGAAAAGGCCATACAAGTATCTAGATATATGATATTTATCCACAAGCCCCTAAGAGTACATACTTATCATAAAGGTCGGGACAGGGCCACGCCAGACCAAACAATACGGGTTTAAATCATAGTGACCAAACATGCAACTCCGGAGCAAATGGAGCGCACCAATATCTTCCGCTGAGCTGATAGCCTACTTGGAGGAAACTAGACCTGTCTATCGGGACCTTCGGGCATGAAATGAAGCGTCCCCATGCAAAAGGGACGTCATTACGCATAATGTACTGAGTATGTAAGGAACATAGATAAGTACATAAAATACATGGAAGAAATATAGAGGAAATGACTCAACTTGTAAGTTTGGACAACTCTGTAAATCATGAAATACTTGTAGTGTCATGCATATGCATATGGATTTCATGTCGTGCATAAGTACATGTGTTCATAATATCATCAAGCCTCTGAGGGCATTCTATCATATCATCTCGGCCACTATGTTGGCAAAATCATTAACGTATGCCAGCTGATCAGGTGGTGGCGCGTATATACCGCTGCAACCTTTTCCCATATCCCATATACATATATATACATGTATATAATGTCGTTTGGGCATGGGTCAATGTAAATGTATAAATGAATGCAATACATGAGAAGAACATCAATAAAATATCTCGGAATGTCATAGGACCATTATACCTCTCATTAATATAATGAAAAGAACTTTATCAACTTAAGTATTTTCTAAGGCCCATGAACTGATGATAAAATAATAAGACATATGGGAATCAAGAACATAGGCACCTTTAATACTTCTATGAATAGAGTCATTTATGGAAGTTATGCATTTACTCGTTTCATTTGTGTCGTATAAATCATGCCAAAAGTAAAGAAGGGATAGTCTTAACATACCTAAGCCGATTCTCTTGACAATCCCTCTCATACACGTTACTTGCGACAAAACACGTAAAGGCGGATCGAAGTAGGGAAAAGTATGTATGATATTCTTGAGAAAGATTGCACCGTAATTCCTTAAAATCGCAAAATCTCACGTTGCAACTCTGGCCATTGTCAAATCATGTATGCAATCTTTGAAAAATACGATGCTTGTATCTTCTACTGTTAAGGTGTAAGAAAACATTAGCTTTCATTTGCTAAAGTGCATGTTTCTATGAAAATCACGTTCAAAGGGTTAAAAAGAATGTCTCTCTCGTTAAATGGTCAAACAATATTACACCTTTTAACATAGTACATGAGTCATTTATGGGTTTTTTTACCCACTTCATGGGGCTGCCACGTTGGTTTCCAATCTTTATCCAAAGACTTCAATTAATCAACCACTAACTATTAATTAGCTTGCTAATCTCTCATTATCCAATAATTATCCAATTATCCACATAATTAGGAATTATCTCAAACTACATAAAATACTACTCACTTTTAATAACCTTTGTAGACCTTATTATTATAGTCATGTGGTACGTTGTATGACACTAGTCCATAAATACCCGGTATTATAGCTCGGACCGTATTTTGTCCCAAATTGAAAAACTTCGACGAAACTTGTTTTCTTCTATTCGCTTAACATTTCACCTTCACGAATATACTTATCACTTGTTTGAAATAGCGTAATACCTATAATCCCAAAATAATCTCATTCCGAAACTTACGTCAATTAACTTATGACAAATTTTAACGTACGAGAATACGGGATGTAACATCTCATTTCCGAGGTTTCATCAATTTATTTATGGCATACTTATACGGACGTAAACGTGGGGTGTAACATCAGTCCCTTTTTGGAGCATTCGTCCTTGAATGTTGGCTGATGCACTTATCATTTTCATAACCTATGTCTTTTGAATACTTTAGTAGTACTCTTGCCATCTAGGACGTTCTGTTGGATTTCAAAGGCCAGGACATTCTTCCTTGAGGCCTCTTTCTCACACCACGACTTGTGGTATGAATTCTTCCCATCTTGTAACTGTTGCTACATTTTATCATAGATCCGTTTATCCATCCGTATGACTTTACTGTCATAACTCTTACTTTGATTTTTTGTTACTAAGGTCTGCTACCGAACTGCAGGTTACCTTCGTTGCTTATCCCATATGTATAAGTCTAAGTCCATTAATGCTTCCTTATTACTGTTCTTCTTAACAATGGCAGCCCAATCTCATCTCATACTTTGTGACTTTTGTCCATCCATTGTTAATTCACCTCAATATTAATCTACAATATACAACTGATAACTTGAAACTTGTTACGTCATACCTTGCCACTAGGGCTTACATTTCATCGAGGAATATTTTAAGTGATTTTTCTATTCCACTTAGGGGTGATACTGTACTTCAATGACTTTATTTTATAAAATCCCGATGTGATTCACTTACGTGGGTATTTTGATCTCGTACAATCCATGAAATACTCTTCTAATCATTACTCACTCGAAGGCCTAAACGTCATCCTTTATCCATCACAATTACACCCTCATTGTACTATCATGGCAGCATTCCCCCTCTTCTAAATACTACTAGTCTTAGACTCCTTTGGGTTCATTCAGGCTATACTGAGCTTTATATAACTTAGAGAAACGATCAGCTCTTCTTGTTTTCATGGGATTAATCTCGAGGACTTATCCACTCTTGTCACCTTCTCACTCGCCTTTTCTTATCCTTAATCCTGTCTTCCCAAAATCATGCTGCTCTACCATGCGTTAGCTTGCGACCTACACATAACCAATTATACTACTCGCAACCTTCCTTCAACTTACTTGCACCATAGATTTCCTTGTGTTATTCTGGAACATCAAGCGAGACATCACATGGTCTCTAACTCTTATTTACTCTCTTCACTTAGCCTCTTGATACCTAGAAACCATAGGTTGAGTGATTTTCAACTGTCGACCCCACTATCATTCCTGGATACTGAGTCTTAGTGCTTCTGGCCTTCTATCTGAAGTGTTGACAATTCACAACCTTCTAAATTTGAGTACCTCGTACGTTGTTCACCTTTACCTTACTTACCATAAAATCTTGCATCACATTTTCTATTTCTTTCATGACCTGCCTTCCACATATGTATAATCCATATCCACAAGTTGAGGTTGTATTATAGTACTTGCACTCTGGTGCATATACAATCCGATAAGAGTTTCATGCTTAATTCTTATGAGGCTAGTAGTCTTCTAACCAGCTTTATCGTAGAGCTGTTATAGAATATAGTTGTTGTACAGTGATTCTACTATGTTCTCAATTGCGACTAATTAGACTTCCTGATTTACTTAGTTGATTAAACTCGTTAGTTTCCCCTTCCTTCTAACCATCCCTCATGTAGGCTTAAGCTATCTTCTGATCTGTGACTCCTGGTATTAGTTGTTACTTTAGCCCTTCATGGGCGCTATGGAATATCCATGATACAATCTTCTAACAATTCAATCCTTTATCTATGTCCTGCACTCAATTTTTTCTTTTAACCTATACCAGAGTCTTCTACAGCTGTACGATTGTCACCATATATACTGCATGGATAATACTCCAAAATATTAAGTGCATTCATAACGTAACTAACTGTTGAGCAGTGATCGAATAATTCCTTTCGTTCTTTCTCAACTTTCTTTAAATGTAAGAAATTGCTTTTCCTGGTCGTTCTGCCACTTGTTGCATGAATACTTGGCTTATCTTATTGTGCACACATATTGCAATTCCATACAACCCATATGATCTTGACTATCATGTTTTGATCTTTTTTTTTCTTCTTTCCGTCCATTAGCCACGGTAGGTGCCACTTTCTTATGGAGTGCATACAATTTTTATAGTGAGACTGTTTTTACATGATTATTTCTCCTTCGAGTTACCATTTTTAGGTTTATGCCTTCTTCCTTATTTCCTCAGCCAGTATTTCTTTGTAGTACTTAGGGAAGACCTTCTAGCTTTTGTAAAGCTGCGAGCTTATTACATTGTATACTCGACAAAATTTTTTATGTCCTCCCTCGCCTATGATTATCTGTACTTACTTATCTTCACGCCCTTGTAATTGTAGGGTTACTTATGAGCTGATATTTTGATTGTGTTCCTAGTGGCAATCTCTTTTATCTCCGTAAAACTCATACGGTACCTTTAACTATCCCAACTTCTATCTGAATATTTCTCAAAGGTCACAAAATCATATCTGCAAGACTGAATTCCCCATGTTGGGTTTCAATATGATTATGTGGTACGATCTGTTGATTTGTTTGTATCCTCTGCTCTAGCCATAACTAGGCACTTCTTGAATTAGTTAACTACTCATTGGCCCATTCTTATATCAATATTCGTTTAATGTTTCTTTTGTTATTTCCTTTGTCTTAACTTATGTCTCGCACTCTCCTTATTGATCAATAACATCTAGGGCGGGACCCTTACTTCCTCTCCTTGATGTCAGGTTTTCATAATGTTCTTGAATCGTAGCATCTCTGTAGGATTTGAATAAGTGCAATCTCATTCTATTTTCATTTTTATCGCATTCTTCCGTTATTATTTCATAGTTACTAGAACCACTTAATTCTGACTTAATGCCACATCACTCCATATCCCTCCCTTTAGGGGAGTACTAGGATTTAGTGCTACGATGATTAATGCATAAATGTTTTACCTCTTCATCTTTGGCATCTTTTAACCTCATCGATGACCCTTACTCGCCTCGCGGCAATCCTTTTGTGCAGAGGATAACAAATTTCCTTACTCGTGAGGGTGACACTTAGTATAACTGGCACATACCGTCCCTTAAGCTGAACTTTGCTCACATTGCTTGCTTTTGGGAAGTGTCTTCCTGAATGACCATTCTCTGATTTCTCATGAATCTTCTTCTGTTGTCCACTCTATTATCGCCAGACCGAAATATGAAATTCTCATGATGTCGAACAACATTCAATCATTAAGTCCCTAATCCATGTTTAGTTTATCTTTTTCACCAGTCCATACAGATTTCTATTATTCTGGGATCCAACTTTTCCTCCTGGTAATCACGTTAGATTCACGGACTTATTTCTCGAAATGAGGATATGACTTTATGGCCTATACTCTTTTGTTGTCTCAAGGCATGTCACCTTCCATTTTTTCCTTCCGTTCACTATACACTCTGTAATACTGTCACTTTTTTCTTTTTTTTTATCTATTGTTATCCATGTATCACTTCGTACTCATAATGCTTCCTCATCTCTCTTCTTATTTACTTGCTAATATTTCTGCGTAGCACTTTCTTTCGATGATTTCAACAAGACATTCTTTTTCTTTTAGCTTCCCTTGCTTTATTCATTGCCTTTTCGGGTTGCTTAACGTTCTCGCTCTACTAGGGATGACAGCCACACTTAGGTAATATGTATCCCTTCAAGGCTTCCAGTTCCTATCATTTTAGTACTCGTATCTAGTTGTAGTATTTTAGAGTGCACCATCTGGATGTCTCGAAAGGAGATTTATTAGCACTTTTGCATTATCCTTCGGAAACATCCAGTAATACAGACAATCCATCCACAATTTTGGGTTACTCTAAACCCAGTTGGATTCTAATATCCCTTCCTTCTCTTAAACCATATATGTTAGCTTCTATAGGTCATAACTAAGATCGGTATGGCCAATTGTACATACCTCTTTTACTTTTGAAGAGAAATCAAAAGACTTATATTCCTCTGCCTGAGTTGTAAATATTGTAAACCTTCATTAACTGGGCCCCTCGTACCCTTCTTCATCTTGCTTCTTTTTCTTGTTGAAAATTGTATTTATCTTATGAATCTCTCGTTGTCTTTCCCTATAAAGGTGAATAGATATTCTTGCCTTAAGGCTCCCTATCAAGAGGCTTATACATATTAGTACACACATGATCTACTAAAGACCATACATTTACTCGTCATAAGCATGATGCAAAAACGAGATTCTCTGACTCAACACTTCCACAGCTATATCTCTTACCAACTGTCTTTTTTAATATAGGCATCGTTGTATTATAAATAAGATAGAGTTTGGGAAATTGAGTTCATACATTTGAGCTCTACCATACGATATAAAGTAAGAAGAAAGAGTGATAGTCCTAAATCCCCTGTAGCCTCATGCTTATAAGTGTGGTGCATGACACACTCACAAACAAGACTCTACTAGACACGACCTGTAGACTCCCTAGGACAGAACTGCTCTTACACCACTTTTGTCACGACCCAAACCTATAGGCAGCAACGGGCACCCGGTACCTTAGTCAACCGAGTACCGACATACATATCTTACTTATCACATCATCATAGGTAAATGGGCTAGAAGTGCATCATGAGATAAACCTGAGGTAATACCCGACATATAACGACTCAACCTGATATAGAAACTCATACGTGTGACATATGGGCCTATAAGGTCAATGTGATCCATTATATACTTAAAATATAGGCTGACAAGGCCATACAAGTATCCGTATATATGACATATGTCTACAAGCCTCTAAAAGTACATGCTTATCATAAAGGTCGGGACATGACCGCGCCATACCAAACAATACGGGTTTAAATAAAACTTACAAAACAAGCAACTCTAGAGCAAATGGAGTGCACCAATATCTTCCACTGAGCCAATAGACTACTTGGAGGACTCTCGACCTGTCTATCGGGGCCTACGGGCATGAAACACAGAGTCACCTGGAAAAAGGGACGTCAGTACGAATAATGTACCGAGTATGTAAGGCACATAAATAAGTATATAAAAGATATGGAAGAAATATAGAGTAAATGATTAAACCTGTAAGCTTGGAAAACTCTGTAAATCATGAAATACTTATAGTGTCATGCATATGCGTATGAATGTCATGTCGTGCATAAGTACATGTGCTCATAATGATCAAGCCTCTGAGGGCATCCCATCATATCATCTCGGCCACTGTGGGCAAAATCATCAACCTATACCAGTTGACCAGGGTGTGGTGCGTATATAACACCGTAACCTTTTCCCATATCCCACATATATATATATATATATATATATATATATATATGTGGGATATGGGAAAAGGTTACGGTGTTATATACGCACCACACCCTGGTCAACTGGTATAGGTTGATGATTTTGCCCACAGTGGCCGAGATGATATGATGGGATGCCCTCAGAGGCTTGATCATTATGAGCACATGTACTTATGCACGACATGACATTCATACGCATATGCATGACACTATAAGTATTTCATGATTTACAGAGTTTTCCAAGCTTACAGGTTTAATCATTTACTCTATATTTCTTCCATATCTTTTATATACTTATTTATGTGCCTTACATACTCGGTACATTATTCGTACTGA